>BPLR01010950.1:0-168501 GCA_021605095.1 Caerostris extrusa
TTACAATTAGGCATGTTTACGAGAAAACAAATTATGATGAATTCGATAAATTTAAATGTTTGAAAACTTTAACGTAAAACAACTTTTAATTCTAATTTAAAATATCTGGTATTTCGGACTTAACTAAATAGTAAGAGTGGTACTACATACAAATATGGGACATGAGTAAAAGGCAGCAACTAAGATGTCAATTTTTTTTTTCTAGTAAACAACTACAACTTCACAGATCCCAACCGTTTCAGCAAATCAGTTTAAAAAAGCATGCGCACAAATTTAAAGATTGCTCTTGCATTGGCTCTAGATGGATCATCTCGATTCATTTCAAGGATTTGTACCATTTGAATAATCTTTTAGAAATATTCGTACCAAAGATTGTAACAGATTTGTCGAGAACGCTATCTATTGCTTAACAGATGAACAAATAGAGTAAAAAAATATGTTCGTAAGTGAGAAACTTTTTGATTTTTTTTTCTTTAAGCACATTAAAAAAGTATATTGAGCATACAGAACTAAATTTTCTTATAAAAATAGTTCACATAAAAGTTTTTATCTCAAATCAATTTCAAATTTTATTAATATTTGCCTTATTTTGAAAATTATTCACCAAAATACATAATTTTTTTCATTTAAAGTTACGTACTAAACTTTTTCTAACTTTGGAAAATCGCTGAATTTATCCTTTAATCTATTATAAATTCTATTCCTCCTATGTATTGTGATTGTAAAATATATTTAAACTTAAATGGTTAAATTATATAAAAATTATATTTCTATATAATTTCTTTAAAAAATTTATAAATTTGCTATTGTTTACAAATCACATTCTATTGGATGCAGAAAAAGTGAAGTTGGGCGATGTTTCATTATAGATTTGTTGCTTAAATTGGATTTTGTAAAATATACTCCTATCTTGTAGAATATGTAATTTTTATATCTAGAAATAAAAATTTAAAAAAAAATAGGTATGTCAAAAAATATTTATGAAAATTATATTCATATGGTTGATTTATAATTTATCTCTAGGTAATTTCTCTTTTCTCTCCTAATGTATAGTTTTTGCCGAGCAACAATTTTTTTTTTTTCCCAAAAAATTGATAAAGAATTGAAATTGTTTTTCATAATTCTCAATGTCATACAGGTGAGTGAGAAGTTTCATAATACAAAAACCTGAAGCTTTTATTCGCCTTGTTCATCACTTCAGAAAAACTAAAGTGACCATTAGAATTGCATGTATTGGCATATTTCTCTTAAACTTTGTTCAACAATTGATTTGGTGAAAGAAGAGTCTTTTCCAAGTTCCCTGAATCTTTTTCAGGCAACTTGAAGAAAGTGTGAAGTTATCAAGCATTGTGACAGAAAAGCAAGTTATTAGAATACAGAGGGAACGAATGTCAACAAGAAGAGGTCACACATGTCCATAAGCGATTTGATTCAAACTTATAGTATATATAGATCATTAAGGTATCATATATTTGTTTATGAATTTTCTTGTTTTTTTAGTACATCATTGGAAAAAAAGATTTCGTTCGCATCAAAACCTGATCACCATCTTTTCGCTAAAGATACAAGCTCACAAACTTAATCATTTAACATTTTAAATTTTTAACTATATCGCTTTTGTAATTCTTCATTGCACAGAACACACCACTGCTGAGAAAAATATTACTTTGTTTCAGAATCAAATTTTTGTGCTCTTATATTTTTGTTCCACTGATACAATTATAAGGAATAAATGTATATAAAAAACTACATCTGATAATAATTAAAGGTTAATATTAAAAAAAAAAAAAAATGCTTTTTGCGCACGGTAAGATAAAATTTTTAAACTATAGATAAAAATATAAACTACAAATGAAAAATATATATCTAATAAAAATTTCAGAAAAAGTTTGTAAGTTATAAGGAACTAAATTTTTAGTACTTGTATTTTGCTCTAAAACCCAGAATCTGAATATAGATAAAAATAACAATGATATAAGTTGACGATAGGACAGGGTAGAAAAAATTGCACTAAATTTTAAAGAGAAAGAAAATATGAAGAAATTGATACTTTAAAATAAAATTTTTATTTAAACACACACACACACACAAAAAAAAAAAAAAAAAAAAAAAAAAAAAAAAAAAAATCAGCATCTAATTTATGTTTTGTAAAAATATGCATCAAATATTAAAATTTATAGTCTTATATTTTCTATAATAGATGTTTTCACATAGTTTTCATTATATTCATATTCATTTAAAACCAAGAGGGTATGGTTGCGAGAAGTTGTTTTTAATTCAGTTAATTTTCCGTTTTATTCTAAATTTTCTTCATTTGAAATTTTTTATTCTTATATGTATTGGATAAAATAGGCGAATGTTTTATGTGTGTTATAAATTTCTATTGCATATTAATCACTTTATGAATTTGTAGTTTCTATGGATTAAGAATCTATAGTGAATTGATTCATTCAAATTATACGGGTATTATTACAGACAGTTATACTGCATTCACGTTTATTGAGGCGGAAAAGCCAATTAAATTCAACACAATATTGAAAGTTCAGTATAAAACTTTTTTGGCTGGTCCTCTTTGAATTTTTAAAGTGCATTCATTGTCATAAATTTCGCATAAACTTTTTTTTTTTAAGAAGGTGAAATTTATATATATTTGAAATATTCGGAAGCCTCAGATTCAGGTTTAAAAATATAAAAACATTACTCAGTTCACTAAATTAAAAAGAAAAATTAAATCTGAGTTAAGCAGCCAATAGGAACCACCACCAATGTAAGTAATAAGCATTGAGAGAGAATGCAGTGGAAAATTTTGGAGAACTATCGCCATAGCATTTTTTTCCAGCCCAATCCTTAGAGTTTTTTTTCTTATCCCGCATGGTAGACAGTAACATCTAGACCAAGTCCAAGAACCCGTGTAGTCTCATGAAGGAGGGAAATTATGAGAGCAGCTTCTGTTCTGATGGAGCACCCGTAGGTAGAAATCTGACTTGGCTCCGTGACGCTGAAGAAGAAGGGCAGTGTCTTCAGGGAGAACTTTAAAGAACTACCCCACATTTGCGTATCGAATGGAAAAAGTCCTGAAAACTTCCACCAAGTAGTCCGACTAATGAGGTAAGATTCTGAACATCACAAACGCCATCGAGTCTCCTCGGCTTTTGAAACAGTGTCTATACAACAAAGCTGCCAGCTGATTGAACCTCCGCCCTAATACTCACCAGCGCGCGCGTTGCCACTGAGACACGAGTCGGGGCCATCTTTAGAGTTATTGTTTAAATGAAAAGGGGAACTATGGATAGCACGAAAAAATTACGTGCCATGGCGATATCTTTTCTAACACAGTCTTTAGTTATTATTTTAAATGAGAAGGCATGTTATTCATTCCTGGTCTTACGACTTAAAAATTGAGCAAAATTAAAAAAATTGCGGCAAAATCAAAACTGAAAAGACGATTAATTTATAGTATTAGTGGAATAATTATAATCATTATCTAATATTCTATTCCACACATTTTTTAATCGGGCTTTGTCTAAAAAAAATATATTTTTCTGTGAAAGGATCCAGCATATAGTATGAATAGCACAATTAACTTAGGCTTACAAAAGAATAATTTTGAGCTTAGTTTTAAAAATAATCAAAATATGTTTTCCTTCTTGAAATAGAAATAACTTATACAAAACCTACATTTTAAAATAGTAATTTTAAAATTTAATTTTTTTCCTCAGCTCATACACGTTGACTGCTTCCTTATTTTAATACATTTAAATTGAAGTTGATCATTTAGTTTGTACACTTATTCACTTAAAATAGTTTATATTTAAGAAAAAAAATATGTTAAATGTTAAAAAATCTAATCAAAACATTCCAAAACCTCCAACATTCCAAATTATATATTTTTTTTATTAAAGAATTAAGTAATTATATTTTTACTTCAATAAATTATTAAAAATCAATCATCTTGTTCTGATACAAAAAATTCATGGCAAAGAATTCTAAAAAAATTCGAAATTGAAGGTATAATAAAGAAATATTACCTCTTATTTGCCTTTTAAAATAATACAATGCATTAAAAATGCATCCCTTTTTAAAATATTTAAATGATAAAACAAATTAGTAATGATTATATATATATATATATATAATTAATATTTACGGCACTATGCATACTGATGCTGCTTGACTACAACTAGTATTTATATGAATCATACTGTTTATATTGTTGACCCGAAACCTGATTGGTAACAAAAAAGTAAAAGCTTTTTCAATTATGGAGTACCTGAAGATGTAATCCCTTTACCTCTTTCTACATTGGAATGTATTTCCAGTAATATAAACTGATGTTGTGTTTACTTCTGTAGATTTTGTTGGTGATATTGGAAAGCTGAAGTTGTTGAAAAGTCTAAGTTAGAAATTTGCAGCTCGATTTGTAAACAGTTTTCGATATTGTTGAGGTGATCATTAAGATTTTCGCATTTGATGTATGTTGAAAAGTTGTTGAGGCTAGTATGAAGTTATTCAATTTCCTGAACAAAATTAAAGGCGGTTGGTATTAATGATAACCGTATGAAGCATACTACCAGGACTGGTTGATTGGTCAGCAGGGAAGATAGCAGGCCCTAATTGAAGTGAAAATAAACAAAACCTAGTATTTAGAAATACTTTTGACTGTTACACATAACAAGTATGTACTTTACTGAGTTAAGGCAGTGAGAAACGCTAATAGCTTAAAACGCCCGAACAATCCAGCGCCTGCACAATAATATAGTGAAACCAAAAGAAAAGTAAAAATGCAAGTGAGATTTTAAAAAAAGAGGAATTAATACTTAACTAAAAGAATAATATGTATTTTTTATACAACAAAATAATAAAATAGAACCAAATAAGTCAAACGGAGAAAAGAATAAAGAGATCAAGACAGGATAACAGAAAAAAATTACATACCACAGAGAAGAAACGTTAGTAAACAAATCGGTTTAAAGGAAAGTTGAAACTTTCAGCTCAAAATCCAAAACGAGAATCCGATGACTAAGCATCATTTGTGCTTGAATAAAACTTTTAGAATAACAAAAAAATTAACTTCATACTAATCGCTGCATATGTTCATGAGCATAACTTTTCATTCAAGACAGAAATGAATAGTTCCCATTATTCGAACTTTGCTTGTTTTTGAATTTTTGGCAGCTTTTTGCTCATTTCGATGAATTGAAAGACTTAAATGCTTCTTTCGTTTTGCCGTAAGTGACAATGTTTGAGTATTTTTTGATGAAGCAAGGTATTTTTGTTTGTTGAATTAATAATAACTTTATTTTTCTTTAATGAATAATTGTGTTTCAAATGTTGTTAATTTGATTCTCTTCCTGAAAATATCAAAAATGAAACAAAACCCCGTAATATCAATATAAAACATAGTTGATAGCCCTAAGAGAAATTAAGCGCAAAAATAATTTTAACATACCTTTAAAGAATACAGGATGTTTCAAAATTTGAATCAAAAGCAAAATTCGATTAAAAAAACAGATCTAAAGTTGTGTACTAGCAGTTCACCCATGAATATTCATCGAAGAACAAGATTTTAAAAATCATCAAATAATAATAATAACCATTCAAGAATTTATGAAACTGGGGGTTGCTATAGAGAAAATAATTAATAGTGGAATCTGAAATATTCGTAAAATATGTATCTCAAAATTTATTTCAGTATAATTTAAGGCAGCAAGAACATTAATATATGGAAATATCCATCGATTAAACGAAAGAAAACTAAAACATTTACATCTATCTGATTGATATCTGAACATTTTGGGAATTACAGTTTTACTTGATAAAAAGTACCGGTGAAGCTAGTACGCGCTGATAGTGAGCGAAATTTTATTCTGTTGGTGACTTGACAAGTTTGTTTTCTCTTGCTTTATTTCTATTTAACTGAGGCTTTTTAGCAAATAGTGAATTGCGATTGGCCATGTTGTGCAGTCAAATGCTATTGATATCCCTGATGTTTTCGGACTGATTGAAACATGTGCTGAAAGTGTCCAGAATTTTCAGTCTTTGATGAAAATGTCAGATAACCAGGTAGAAACGCAACTGGGGTAAGTCAGTTTGATGTTTACTCCGCTAATTTAAGAGGGATGGTTGAGTCAAATTTTGAGTTGACGATTAAGAATGGCATAAACCAAACAGCAACTCATAATAATAATATGCATCAAATTTTTATTGCTATATAACTTATATTCTTGGCTTCAATCCCCAAGAGCAATACTGTCAAACTGAAATCTGCAATAGAAAACCGAAAATAAAAAGATTATTTCGCGCCATTTCAAAACTTTCGAACAAATTAAAATTGATGCATCGATTGAAATCAGAAACTAGCTTGCAGTATTAAATATCGAACCAACTTACAGAATCTACACCCCGCTCTAAGGAAACGACAGTAAAACCAAAGTATACACCTACATACAGTGAGCTACAAAAATTGAGTATACACCGCTAAAACTTTTAGACTTCTTCCAATTACAAATTAAATATTGATTTAAATAGATAATTTTTTTTATCCTAGATACTTTAACCTCTGCTTTACCATCCTATAATAACACAATTCTATAGTTAACTTATTTATTACGAAAAAGTTAAGCCATTCGGAGAAAAGATAGAAAACCATGCCACAAAATTGAGTATACACTTCTTATATTTGTAAATTATGCCACCACTTTTTTTAGTTTCAAATTTTCTTTAAAGAGTTTCAAGAGTAGCTTCTGCTTATAACACGTGCTATTGCACTTCAACGCTTTTAAATAGCATTAAAAAATCGTACAATGAGCTCTCGTAGAGAAACTCCTGAATCTGAGCGTTTATTGGTTGTAAAATGGTCGAAAGAGGGCAAATCTCTTCGAGAAATCGCTTCGTTGATTGGTGTAACTCATGGTTGTGTCCAAAAATACTACAGAAGTATAAAAACTGGATCTGTGGCCAATATTCCTGGAAGAGGACGTAAAGAAATACTGAGTACTACAGCGAAGAGGAAGATCATTCACTCAGTAAAGAAAGATCCAAGGGTGAGTGCCTCTAAACTAACTTTATCGATGTCCTCTACAATCAGGAAAAAGATCTCAGTTGAAACAATTCGACGTACCCTTCACCAATATGGGTTTCATGGCCGTACACCAATACGAAAGCCACTCATCAAGTATGTGAATAGACAAAAGAGAGTTATTTTCGCCAAAGAACATCGTTTAAAGCCTATTTCTTTCTGGAACACTGTAATATTTTCTGATGAAAGTAAGTTTAATCATTACGGAAGCGATGGACGATTTAAAATATGGAGAGAAGCTGGGAAATCACTGGCCCCTAAAAACACCATTAAGTCAGTCAAGTTCGGAGGTGGATCTGTCCTCGTTTGGGGTTGTATATCGGCTGGAGGAGTTGGAGAGCTTGCTTTTATTGATGGTATTATGAACAAACATGTATATTTGGGGATTTTAAATGATAACTTGAAAAAAAAGTGCCAGTAAGTTGGGGCTTGGGTCAAGCTTCATATTCCAGCAGGACAACGACCGCAAGCATACAGCGAAGATTGTGCAGTTATACTTGCTGTACCATTTCAAGACGCAGTTACACACTCCAGCCCAGTCTCCAGACCTAAACGTCATCGAAAATTTGTGGTCGCAATTAGAGAAAGTTGTACATGAGCACGAAATCACAAGCAAGGAAGTTCTCAAAAGGTTCTGAGAGAAGAATGAGCTATAATTTCTGTTGAAACCACTAAAACACTAGTAGAATCTATGTCCAGAAGATTACAAGCTGTAATTCAAGCAAAAGGTTATGCAACAAAATATTAATTTGTACGTTAAAAGGAAATTAATAAAGGTGTATACTTATTTTTGTGGTGTTGTTTTTCCTCTCGTCTCAGATCTTTTATTTTTTTTTTGGTAAAAAATAAATAAACGTAACAATTTTATAAGTATAGTACGGTAAAGCATAGACTAAAGTATATAAGGTAAAAAATTCAATCATCTTAAAGCAATATTTAATTTGTAATTGCAAAAAGTCTCTAAGTTTCTAAGGTGTATACTCAATTTTGTGGCCCACTGTATATACTACAAAGTATACACAAAAAGTGAACTATTGAAAAATGTACCAGCCTACAAAGACTTCTTCAAATTCTTCAGACCATTACTAGCGAAACAAGATAAAGGTTTTCCCCCAATATTTCGTTTCCCACAATAAAATCTTTTTAATTTAACATTTGAATTTTCAAAAGATCAAAGCCGAAAACATGTAACACGAGGACTCGCGATTAGTGACCCAATTACTGATCTCCCTCAAGAACTTGTATTATTATAATTTAAATCTAAATTATTATATATTCATCTTAAAAATTGATGCCAACAAATACCAATGCTCCTATTTTTAGTTAATTTCGTTAAAAAGAATTCAACGCAGGAAATTAAAATAGAGTTTTTGTGTGAAAGAACCGAAGTCCGAGCAATGTTACCGACACCAGCAATACTTTCATGGATCGAGCTATTGTACTCGACCTTATAAATATATTGCATGTAGCGACAACAATAAATTTATTTAATGTACAAAAACAAAGACATGCCTGCAAAATGTGAGAATTGTAGAGGTCCTCATGCATCGAATATTCACGGATGCCCTTAAAATCCATTCAACTTAATGCAATTTTATAAATGCATTTTTTGTAAAAATTTATTGTAAAAACATTTTGGAGAATTTTTTCACATGAAACCTGGGATTAGTGAAAAACATGGAAGTATTAATTCGACTATTATATGAAGCCCAGATTTGAATTCAAAAGCAGCGTTACCCATCACACGATTGTATGTTCAAGCATTCTAATTATATTACGAATGTTATTTTTGGACTGGTTTATCAATAGTTTTAATTTAGATAAAATGAGACTCTTTATGAAATTTGAAAGTAAAAATTATTAGGTAAGTGGAATTACACATTTATTATACATCACTTAGACATAATGCAGAAGAAATGCACATGACATATATCGGAAACAAAAATGAAACATGAAAGCTGCCTACTTCAGAAAAATAACAGTGTTGCCACGCATATAAAATAATTTGTTATATAAGAGAAATTATTATAGCATGTTACTCAAAAACACTTCTGAGTAATATGCTATAACAATTTCTCTTGTTATTAGAAAAACAAAATTAAGGCATTTTAGTTCCATTTTATTGTACAATGTCAATAGTCTTGATTTATGTAGTCTAGTTTTGTCACGGTGTCATCAATTGTTTTTACTGTGGGAACCTTTTGCACTTTATTTTTCTTTCCAATACTTTTTCACGGACAAAGAAATGTTTTATACTGATATGTTTTGTTCGATGAAGAAATTCAGAATTTTGTTCCTGTCTAACAGCTGAACAATTATTTATTTAAAAACACTGGAAATTTGTGTAAGTGCTCATTTGCACTAAATTGTTTTTGTATATAAATTATTTCTTTTGATTACTATTATATTCTCATTTTCAGTAGTGGATGTTGCTATCATCTTCTGACTGTGACTTAACCATAAAATTGTTCCAGCCACGTACAATAGGACAACTTTGCTTGTACAGGAATCAGTTTTTCTCACAAGTCGACACCACTATAACATTCTAAGATACATTTAAGACTTTTATTTAAATAACCAGCAATATATATATATATATGTTGGTGTGTGTGTGTGTGTGTGTGTGTGTGTGTGTGTGTGTGTGTGTGTGTGTGTGTGTGTGTGTGTGTGTGTGTGTGTGTGTGTGTGTGTGTACAATCTCTTTTGTAGGATTCCTTCACTGACATAAAATTACCACACTACAAGCTAGAGTAAGTTTGGTTACAATCATGAGACACATAATTGGTTCTCTGAAAGGAAATTAATGAGCCATTTCAACTTCTTGTATATTATCTAATTAGCGTTTATTTTTTAAATTTTATAGGAATATATAATACATGGAATTCTTTTTGCTTCATCAACTTTTGCTAACCCCTGCCCAGGAACTAGCTCTAAGGAGGTGACAAAAAAAAAAAAAAATGGATCGTTTTGTATTTATACGCTGTTTTTGTTACATAAAAATGGAGATTCTGCAGTTTTTAGTTCTGAAATCTCTTTTTTGCGCCAAAGGATGATAATCATTTCAATTTTACCCCTTTACTGATTTTTCCGGTAACTTGTATTTGCTAGTGACCGTATATTCCCATATAGGGACACTAGCAATTTTCTATTATCTTTATTATTATTAAACTAACACAAACTAGCTGCGTTTAATTTAAAGTTAAGTTTTAGTGGAAAATTTTCAAAGCATTTGTTCCAAAATCGTAGTGCGTACTTTAGACAGGAGATGTCAAAACCTTTAGCTTTCCTGTACTATATCGGTGAATAACGACTTGCTTTCGACCTCACAGGAAATACATTAACGCAGTGGAGTAGGAAAGCAGGTGCCGCCCCAAGAACTAGCTCTAAGGAGGTGACAAAAAAATTGATCGTTTTGTATTTATACGCTATTTTGTTACATAAAATGGAGATTCTCCAGTTTTTGGTTTTGAAATCTCTTTTTCGCGCCAAAGGATGATAATCATTTCAATTTTACCCCTTTACTGGTTTTTCCGGTAACTTTATTTTCATGACAATTTGTTTGACCTGACCATCTGCGCTTTTGACCAGCGTTCTCGTGTTCTTCTTGTGCTGATCTTGTATTTGTGCTACAAGCTTACTTTCTAATTACACTTTACTTTTTACAATTTTATACAGGTAACTTTATGTCTATTATTAATATTTAATGTTATGTTTGTTTAAATTTCAATTACTAGATTGTTAATATAATTAAGCCTAGATAAATTCCAAAATACTTTAACATCTGTATTTAATGCATCGTGTAGCATTTAATTTGTTAAACATAAAATGAAATATTAGTAATTGTTTAGACTGTAACCGTATTTAGATGCTTTATGTAATATTTCGTTCTCCGTAAGAGGGAGCTTTTCATTCGTCAAGTGGTTTTCTTCCTGTATCTTTTCTTAGTTGAGTAGTAAATTTAGTTCAAGAATGTTGTGCCTCTCCTTTACTCTCCGAAAATTAATTGATACAACACAACAATGTATTGACACATTAAAAATCCTTAAACAGCCTGTAGAGCACTGGGATACTATGATTATTTTTCTATTAAAGGATAAACTTGTTTCGAAACACTTTGAGTATGGATTTTGGAACAAGTAAGCAAAAAACTTTCCTCTTTCTCCGACGTCAAAGTGTTTATTTTAAATCACTCGCTAGATCTTGAGTCATTGGCTAAGTGCCGAAAAGAGAAATCAGATGTTTCTTCTGACGTTAAGGAGAATAGACATAAAAAATTAAGCAATAAATCTGCTTACTCTTCACAGATAGTAGCGAATGTCTGCACTTATTGCAAAAGTACTTCTCATTATGGATTATTTAAGTGCGATAGCTTTTTGGAACTCTCTATCAAAGAAAAAGGGGATACTGTAAAAAAATTAAAACATGTAGTAATTGCTTAAAATTAAAAACACATACGATTGATAAATGTCGTGTAAGCATGTGCAAATTTTGTACAAAATCCCATAATACAATTTTATGTTCGGAGGATTCAAACGATGCAAGATCTGATTCACACACAGAAAATGAACTTACTTCTATTAATAGAAATAACGCAATTGCGCTTGTTACACAAGCGGTTTTATTGCCTACAGTAATTGTTTATGTCAAAGACATTAATGGCATTTCACAAAAGTGTAGGCTACTTATTGATTCAGCCAGTCAAGGTTCATTCATTAGGGAGAGTTGCGTTAATTTATTGCAATTAAAACGTACTGTTGTACCAGCATTCAGTAATACAAAAACCAAAACTAACTTCAAATTACTAAAACGCTAGAACATCAGATTCTTTTGACTCGTAAAATTAGAAGGGATCTTTTATCGTTAGTGAACACATTCAAAATAAGGGTAAATAATATCTTAATAACTTCAAAGATATTTCTACTCTTTCAAAAGAAAAATAACTCTCTTCTTTTCACAACGAACACATTTTATTAACATCAATTTTTACATTATTCTATTTTATTAACAATGAAAGTAGAAGTTGTAGTTTGGACAGGAATCTCCGGAGTTGAGTTGTATACAATTTCGCTCGCGTACGCGACACTCCCACCTTTTGAGTCTGAAAATTCAGAACTCAAAACTAAATTAAGAGATCAAAGATCAAGTCTCTTGACAGTTTTAATCTCACGTCCCAATCTGGTTTTCTGGTTCAGTACAGGTGGGTTATCGACTTTAGATTTCACAGGATCAGCAATCTTATTTCTTAGATTTTTTCCGTAGATTGAGAAAGTCTTCTTGTACCTTTCAATGCTCGATGTCGAAGAGGTTCCGAAGAAACTGCATTTATCTCAAGTGAATACAGACGTTGCACAGGACGTAATTTTCACCACTAGCTGTTTTCACTTTCACTAGACGTGTAACACCATCTTTACCTGGAAAAATCTCAGTGACTCTTCCTAAAGGCCAGTAGAGTCTTTTTAGATTTTTATTTTCAATAAGAACTATTTCTCCCACCTTAATGCCATCAGCTTTTCTAATTTTATTCGTATTTTGTCTCAAATGACTTAGATACTCAGTCTGAAACGTTTACGTAGATCTTCACGAAGTTTCAACCGATACATGTCTCTTTTGAAGACTGGTAGATTCCAAATTGTCAAGATCGGGTACACCACATTCCATTAAGTCTCTCATAAACATAGACGGTGTTAAGGGTTCAAGCTCATTGTCATCTGACACGTATGTGATAGGCCTGGAGTTAATAATGCTTTCACATTCACACAATAGAGAATTTAACTCTTCGTACTTCAATCTTGCTTTACCCAATACTCTTTTAAGAAGATCTTTAACAAGAGCGATAAGACGTTCCCACCATCCTCCCCACCAGGGAGAAGATGGAGGTATAAATTTCCAGATGATTCTACTTACAGCTCCATCAGTAACAACTTGATCCCAGTTAAGCTTTTTAGAAGGTGTTCGGTTCCCACGAAGTTTTTACCGTTATCTGTATAAATGATAGCCGGTCTCCCTCGCCGAGCTATAAATCTTCTTAATGCAAGTAAAAATTTATCAGTAGACATAGAAGAGACAAGTTCCAGATGCACAGCCCGGAATACTGAACAGGTAAATAAAACTATCCATGATTTGCTTCCATCTCTCAAGAAGACTGGTCAGCCAAATCTATTCCAGTGACTTCAAAACAAGAAGCATCCTTGATTCGATCTTCAGGCAGAGGAGCAAACATTACTTCCATATGTCTGGCATTGAATCTCTTTTGCAAATAACACATTTACGTAAAACCTTTCTAATTGTTTTCCTCGCCTTCAAAATCCAATATTTTTCTCGAAGACTTGCAATTAACGTCTGAATACCACAGTGCAAAAGTTCTTTGTGTTTAGATATAATCAAACTTGTAACAACAGGATGATCTGAAGGAAGAATCACTGGAAACTTGAAATCTTGAGTATCTTCTCGAAATGTTAACCTGGTTTTCATTCTTAATAGTCCATTTTGGTCAACAACATATGGGATATTTTTAGGCCTTCGTTCTTACCGGAAACAAATGATGTCCTTTGGACAATCAACAGGATTCTTTTTTCTGCTTCTTTCAGTTCGTCAGGAGTAAGTATGTCTGTTATGCGACAAGATTTTTCTAGTTTACTGTTTCTGCAAAACCTGATCATCCATGCAGTAACTCGTATCAGCTTCTCAAATGAAGAAAATCTTATTAAGAATTCTCTAACGTAATCTGACACAATCAGGGAAGTCACAACTGATTTTTTTCTTTTCTGCATTGACGACATTCTTGTCAGGGTATAAATTAGATATGGGCCACAATTCTTCTTCCTCTGTTAACCAGGCTGGACCTTCCCACCATCTTCGAGTTATCAAAGTATTAACTGAACAGCCTCTCGAAGGTAAGTCCGCTGGGTTTAGATTTCCAGGTACATAATTCCATTGAAGAGGTTCACTGCCCGATCTAATTTCCTTGACTCGATTCATCACAAATGTTGCCCATTGTTCATCATTTTTAATCCAGTATAAACAGTTCATCGAATCTGACCAGTAATAAACAGGTATACCACCAAGTTCTTCTAAATCAGTACAAATAGTTTTGGCAAGCCTCAAGCCGATGCAACAACCCAATAGCTCCAATCTGGAAATGGAAATACTTTTAGAGGTGCTACTCGTGATCTTGCTGCTACTAAATGACAAGTAACTCCTTGTTGGTTCACAGATCTTAAAAAAATGCAAGTAGCATAGGCTTGTTGACTAGCATCGCAAAATACATGCAAACTATGTTTTGAGTTCTTATGCCCCTGAATCCATCTTGGTATTTCTAGTTTGTTTAACTGATGTAACTGTCTGTCCCATTTTTCAAATTTATGAGCAATTTCTTCTGGAAGAATATCATCCCAATTAGCCTTAATTTTCCACGTTTCTTGGAGCAATATTTTTGGAATTAAAGTTATGGGGGCAGTAATTCCAATAGGGTCAAATATTTTGTGACATTTTGAGAGAATATATCTCTTTGTCACTTTTACAGATTCACTCTGCGTGTCATTTCTGACATCAATTTTCAACGTGTCTCTTTCAATGTTCCAAAGAAGACCAAGAACTGGAATGTCTTGTAAGATATGAGAAGCATTTTGGGATTCTTTACAATTGTCTCTTAAGGACTCAAAAGAATTGTGTTGCCAGCCACGTAACTCAAATTTTCCGAGAGCCATGATTTCTCTGGATTCATTTATAAACTTTGTCAAGTCAGCCTCGCTTTTAACACTAGCCACACAATTATCAACATACATAGATTTCTGTAGGTGTTGAGCTGTCATCTTGTAGCAATCAGGAGCTCCATCTAATAGGTGATTCAATGTCGCCCCTAAAAGGAATGGACTTGATTTTATCCCAAACACTACACGGCAATGTCTGTAGATCTTGACAAGATTTGGATCTCCATCTTGCCACCAAAGAAATCGCAGATAATCCTTGTCACTGTCATTCAGCCGAATCTGTAGAAAAGCTTTGCGTATATCGGCGATCACACCATACTTTTCAATACGAAACCTATTTATTAGGGATGGAATAAGTTCCACAAGGTTTGGACCTGTTACTAGGCAGTCATTTAAGGATGGACTTCCTTTGAATTTTGCAGAACCATCGAAGACAGGTCTTATCTTTGTTGTGGAATTGTCTTTTATGACAGGTCGATGAGGAAGATAGTGACACTTAGAATCCATGAGATCTTCACTATTTAACTCTTCAACAATACCTTCTTCCTTCCATTCTTCAAAAACATTTTCATAGTCCCGTAGAATACCAAGATTTTTGATTCTATCAACTGTATTTTTCAATCTTTTCTCAGAAAGACCTTTGTTTGAAGGTAGAACAGGGTGATCTTCTAACCATGGTAGTGAAACAACATATCTACCATCTTCATTTTGTTTAACAGAATTCAAAAACAGCTTTTCGGTTTCTTTCTCAATTTCCATTTGACTTTGTTTATCTGCAGTATCCAATATTCCAAGAGTGTCCAAACTCCAAAGATCACTAATGCTTTTGTTGTTTACATGTAAAGACAGTACTGTCATATAGCTGTCATTTTTCACTTCATTTTCTAATTTTCCCATAAGAGACCATCCAAGTAGCGTTTCCATTGCCACTAATCCGCAAGATAAATTCACGATTTTTCCAGTAAAAAGTTTACCGGCTATATCAGCACCTATCAACAAATGCACTGAAGACGCTGAATCATCGAGACAGGCTTCTTTGTCGCTAAGAAATATTCCCTTTTTTTCAATCTCTTTAGTCCAAGGTCCAGAAATCGCTCTTGGTATATCAATACATATTGTCTCTTGATCATAAGCTTCGAAAGAACAGTGATAGTCCTTTTGAAAACTGCTTGCATATACTTTGTATAAATGATGTTTCTGCTTACTCTCTACACCACCAAAAAGATTGTGGATCATATCTTCAGCTCTAATTGGTTCATAACTCATTTTAGAAACAGCTTCTTTAGTTATGTAAGATTTTTGGCTACCTGTGTCAATTAACGCTCTCACAGGAAAATTGCCATCATTACCGTAAAGATATACTACTAAAGTTTGCAGAAGAACATCCGCTGAACAAGTTGGATTCGCCAAGGTGTGGAATTTTTCATTTGAGTTTTCAACAGCTTTGGCGACTAGTTTATCGGAACCAGTGGATACAACCTGCTTCAGTTCAGGACACATAACATTATAATGTCTTCTTTGACACTGGGAACATTTAATTTTGTTTGTACACTGCCTTACCATGTGTCCTGTCTTGAAACATCGATAACAGCATTTCTTCTTGGCCAGCAAAGTTGTTTTTCTTGTAAATCTAAATTCAAAGCAAGTTTGCAATTTTTACTTTCATGATTCTTTTCGTTGCAAAAGGCACAGTTAGTAGAGCTTTGACTTCCAGCAAAAAGCCCGGCAGCAGTGTGCATAGGTTTTTCAATGAGTAAATTTTAGGATTGTCCTTAACTGAAAACCCTTTCATGGCCAGATTGATTCGTTCTTCTCCTTCTACTTCGTTTTTCAAAAACTGCATTAAATTTTCAAGTCGAGATTCTTCTTTTTTATCATTATAACTGTTATTCCTTTGCCAAGCTCTGAGAACTTCCTCGGATAAACAAGATTCAACTAAAGGAAAGAGCATAGCAGCATATTTTTCAGTTGTTACTCCTAAGCTTTCTAAAGCTCTAAGCTGTGTCTCAATCCGATCGTACAAAGTAGGAAGTTTTACTTTCTGATCCCTAGAGTTCATAGAAATTGTTAACTTCAAAAGTTCTCGAACATAGAATTCGACAAGTAAGTCATCTTGTCCAAATCGTGATTTTAAAGAGTCTACTGCTTTGTGGTAATTTTCCTTTGAAGGTGGAAAACTTTCAACTAACTCTCTAGCTCTAGTAGAAGGCAATGTAGCTTGTATCAAATATTGAAGCTTATCAGCCTCGTCAATATTTGGGTCACTATCAATTTTACTAAACTGACCCCAAAATGGCAACCAGTCTTTAATTTCACCACCAAACTTTTTAGTTCCAATAACGGCAACTTAAATTTTCTTTTAGAAATACTCTGAACAGAACTAGAGTCATCACTTTCTTCACGGTTATTACTTTTGCTTTTAAAAATAATGTTGATTCGTTTAAATTTCTTGTTATATTCATCTGCAGCAAAAGTTTCAGCATCCAAGTCGGCTGTATTCGTTTCTGTTTCAAGCAACATTAAATTCATAATTTCATTATTCAGTACACAAAGTTCGTTATACTTTTCGCCAAGTAGGTCAAAATCGGCCAATAAATCAAAATTGTCCGTTAAATTGGCACCATCTTCAGAAATTGCATCATTAATAGAGTTATATAAACGTGTAAATGCGGAACGTGCAACAGTTCTTTTCTTTTTAAAATGTTCCATTTTTAAAAGTTCAAAAGTTCTTAAACAAATTCAAAGTACAATAAATCACTTAAATTAAAACTCAAATTCAAAATTCACTTGCCTTTTTCTCACTTATTATCCACATCCAATTATACAAGTCCTGTCGCGGACGCCATTAGTTATGTTGTACCAGCATTCAGTAATACAAAAACCAAAACTGACTTCAAATTACTAAAACGCTAGAACATCAGAATCTTTTGACTCGTAAAATTAGAAGGGATCTTTTATCGTTAGTGAACACATTCAAAATAAGGGTAAATAATATCTTAATAACTTCAAAGATATTTCTACTCTTTCAAAAGAAAAATAACTCTTCTTTTCACAACGAACACATTTTATTAACATCAATTTTTACATTATTCTATTTTATTAACAATGAAAGTAGAAGTTGTAGTTTGGACAGGAATCTCCGGAGTTTGAGTTGTATACAATTTCGCTCGCGTACGCGACACTCCACCTTTTGAGTCTGAAAATTCAGAACTCAAAACTAAATTAAGAGATCAAAGATCAAGTCTCTTGACAGTTTTAATCTCACGTCCCAATCTGGTTTTCTGGTTCAGTACAAGTTGATTATCAACTTTAGATTTCACAGGATCAGCAATCTTATTTCTTAGATTTTTTTCCATAGATTGAGAAAGTCTTCTTGTACCTTTCAATGCTCGATGTCGAAGAGGTTCCGAAGAAACTGCATTTATCTCAAGTGAATACAGACGTTGCACAGGACGTAATTTTTCACCACTAGCTGTTTTCACTTTCACTAGACGTGTAACACCATCTTTACCTGGAAAAATCTCAGTGACTCTTCCTAAAGGCCAGTAGAGTCTTTTTAGATTTTTATTTTCAATAAGAACTATTTCTCCCACCTTAATGCCATCAGCTTTTCTAATTTTATTCATATTTTGTCTCAAATGACTTAGATACTCTAGTCTGAAACGTTTACGTAGATCTTCACGAAGTTTCAACCGATTCATGTCTCTTTTGAAGACTGGCAGATTCCAAATTGTCAAGATCGGGTACACCACATTCCATTAAGTCTCTCATACTAATGAGATTTATGTAATTGTAATTTTTCACTGACAATAGTTTGTAGTTGTGGATCAATTTTACTTGTACCAATTATTAAAAGAGATTTAAGATGCTCATCGGTTAACTTAGATCTGTAAACATTCTTTGTGTACTTCATTTTGGAGAATGCTTTCTCACACAAGTAAGTAGTACCAAAAACAGAAAATAGCCCACGAGCAAATTTATGTAAATTATCAAATTGTATCAGTGGAAGACTCTTATAAAATTCCAACAAAGATGAGTTTTGATATCTGTTCTTAATTATATCACTGCACTGTAAATCAATAATTTCCATTTGGAGTTCGGGGCTAGGGTTTCAATGTCAGTATCAAAAGGATTTTGAAAATCTTAATTTCATTTGCAATGTCATCAAAGTCTGAGAAACGAGTATCAAAATTTATCTTCAAAGCACTCAAAACTTCGACTGCAAAATAGACGGGAAATTCAGTCTCAGTAGTGCGGCTGAATATTTCACATGTTTCAAAATGTGTGAAACATTTTTTACGTAATTGTGATTGAAACAATATTATTTTCTGCCGAAACGATTTGATATTAGTGTATAGATCAGGGAGACGCTGGTTTTCTCCTTGCTATCTGAAATTTAGTTTGTTTATATGTTTTGTCAAATCGACATAGAATGCTAACTTCCATAGCCATTCGCTATTTTGTAATTCAGTAAGAGGGCGATGCTTTTCATTAAAAAAAATTCGATTTGTGCTCGGAGTTCAAAAAAGCTCTGCAGGACTTTTTCGCAACTAAGCCAGCGTACGGCAGTGTGATACGGTAAATCATTTTCTCCCATATCTTCAATAAACTCGCGGAATTGTCGGTGTTTCAGCCCAGTGGATCTGATGAAATTAACAACTGATATGACTGGTTTTAGAACTTCAGACATATCCAAACATTTTCCGCACAAGGACTGTTGATGAATGATACAATACAAGACTAATGGTTTTGAACCACCATCATTTTCTACTGCCTTTGACACAAGTGCAACCACTCCTTTATTTTTACCACACATGTTTTTGCCTCCATCAGTTGTAATAGATTTCAAGTTTTTCCATCGTAGGTTCTTTTTTATTAATCACATTGTCAACTCCTTTAAAAAATATCTTGCCCAGTAGTCGTGCCGTGAATACTATCAATATTCAAGAAATTCTTCATACACTTCATAGCTTTTATTTACTCCTCGAATAAAAATCCACACCTGAGCCGTATCTGACACATCCGTTGACTCATCCAAGGCCAAAGAAAACCATTCAAGATGTTCATTTTTGTCAGACAGTTGAGATGATATATTTTCTGCGATTTCTTGCACCCTCCGAGCCACGGTGTTTGCTGACAAACTGACAGTTTTAAATAAATTTACCTTTTCGGAGCACATTTCTTCGGCTACTGCAATTTCGCATTCTTTGATCATTTCTCCATCGGTGAATAGCCTTCCACGTTTTGAGATTTCAAGAGCCACACGAAAGCTGGCACGAGTTGCAGCCTCTTGTTCAATATTGACTTTCGTAAGCAAAGATTGCTGCAATTTCAATACGGGTTTCAAAGCTTCAAATTTTTCTATCCGCAAACTTCCTGTATATTTTGAGTAATTTTGAAAATGTTTCGTTTCATAACGGCGTTTAATGTTATATTCTTTGAGAACGGCTATGGTTTCACTGCAAATCAAGCATAGCACCTTATTATTGGACTCAATCACGAAATATTGAAAGTTCCATTGATCTTTGAATATTCTGCATTCATTTTTCGCTTCTTTTCCATACTAGTAAATCCCACACAAAAAATTACGAGTTAAATCAAAATACAATTACGTATGGACGTGGGTCAGATCGATCTTTTAAACTGGGTTACGCACTAATTTACTTCACAATAGATACAGTTCCGCTTCTTTCGTCTTCCTTAGGTAGACTGAGTCGGGGTCGCTCCACTAGCCTTTTACACTCCAATTACTGCGATCTCGAAGTGAGTGGAATACACCAGAACCTTCTCCAACCAATGAGGTTACGAATGTTTAATTGTTACTGCGCTTTCGAATCTACTACTAGCGCCATCTGTTAGCGATAAAAGAATATTATGTACCTATTTCCACTTTTGACCATTAGATGTCGTCAAGTGTCATGGTCGTATTGATACACACGATAGTAATTGTAGTACTTAATTGAACCAGCGAACTTAGCAAGCGTATGCTCGCGCAGAGCACGTACTCGGCGACTAGTCTAGAAATTATAGATAATGGCAAAAAAAAAAAAAAAAAAAAAAAATTAAAACGGTTTTGGCCCGCGGTACTTACTGGAGTGAACAATGTGGCCCGCCGGCTGAAAAGTTTGGAGACCCCTGGTGTAGACGGTTTGAGTTCACGAAAAGTAGGTAGGGTTGCAGGTTCGGTTAAATTACAAATAACATCACAATTTTACAAAAACGCATGTATTACTGTTGATGCATTAATCATACCTAAAATCAACTGTGACCTTCCTCAATGTCCAGTCGATGCATCTGTTTTGACAACATTCAAATAATTGCAGTTAGTAGATGTCAACTGTCACCAGCCTGGCCAATAGATATTCTTCTGGGTGTCGATGTGTTCGGTGAAATTATTCTTAGTGGACATTTAAATGTTTCCGGACACTCTGCTTTAGAATCAATTTTCGGTTGGGTAATTCTCGGAAAGACTAAGGTGTTTCTCAAAAAAATCATATCAAATCATGCTACTTGCATGATTACGTCGAGAAGTAATTACTTGAAAGGGTGGGCATTTTGAATAAATTTAATTATTTGAGAAGATTTTATGAGTCTGCTGTTACTAAAGAACATATTAAATTGAAAAACCCATCGTTTATAAATTAATTGCATGTTAAGAGTATTATTATTAAATAAATGTATTGTTAATTGTACTATTATTTATATTATGATTAATTGTATTTTCGGTTGCGATCTAACCAAGTTTGTCAGTTTATGATTTTTGGTGGTCCATGGTTTGAAGAAACAGGCTTTAGACTGACTATACATCTTCGCCTCAATCTGCACACATTGATCTTATAATCCCCATAGTTTTACGGCTGCTTTTTAAAAACATATTGCTGGTCATACAAAATATATAAAAGTACAAGAGATATCAAAGGCAAATTTATTAGAAAAATGACACAAAGTACAAAAGTGAAGCAATTGAAAATATAGCCCTCTTCTAGCTGAGAAACACAAAGAAATAAGGGTTTTGTGTAACCGTTACAGGTAGCAACAATTGCTGATGCAATGCTCAGCATTGAATGAGATCGGCCAGCAGGTGATCTATACTGAGCCAGTCGACTAATCCTTTTTATTTTCAGGAATTATTATTAATGAAAAATTTAGTGTTGCTATTATTAAATATTATTTTAAATAAATTAGAAAATCATACTTTATCAAAAAAATTAAAAGACAATCACATAATCAACAATGACAAAATGAAAGCAACACCGATCAATTCGACGAAATGAATGAAAAGATAGCAAAAATTGTAAAAATAAAATTGGAATGATAGAAGCTGTCGGTCTTAAACGAAAGAAATGGTAGTGAGCATTTACAAAGATTTGTATAAAGTTAATACTTCTGATATACTGAAATTGTGATGTCACATTCAAACCATGAACGGCACTTATTGATTATCTTCACATTGATTAGTCTATGAGCATGTGTTTATCAATATTTCGTAGAAACGGTTGGGATTAGCAAAAATACTTGGCACACTTGATACTCAACAGTTAAGAAAGTAAATCAAACTAAAATAAAGTGTTTCATCCTAAAGCGTTCATCAGTGATTTTTGAAAAACTTTTTTCTTTTTAAAATTAATTAATATATTTAAATTTTCCTGGAAAGATACTCAATGAACGACTAACCAACATCAGAAATTAGGATGTAAATTCAATGAAGGTGAAAAAGCATATTATTGAATGACTATTCCGATTTTCCAACATGTAACAAGAACTCCCATTAAATATTTGAGAATTCATCAAATATTTAAACGATTTATAAAAAATGAATAAAATGCAGTTGAACAAATGAATATTCCACAATTCTAAAGTACATAAGGGGCTGGTAGACGGGAAGGTAAAGTATGGATGTGAATTCCTATTCTATATCATAAGCACAAATATTTTTATGCAATACATAATCTAATTTGTAAAAAATCATTAGAAACATTTAGTGTTTGGTTAACATTTATCCGAGCATGTGGAAAATTTACTGAAATTGTTTAAAAGTTTGCTGAGATTAAAATTAGGATCTTCTAAAATTTGTCTAAATTTTTTCTCTCCAATGAAATGAGATAAATAATATATTCTAATTAACTAATGAAGAATATCGAATGTTTTCATGTTATGCAAAAATTTGTATTTTAAAATCTCTCTTACTTTAAGCAAGTATGAATAAAATTTCGCTTTACATGGGACTAAACATATGTATTAAAGTGTAGACATTAGCAAATTTCAGTTTTTTTTTTTTTTCAATAACTTTTGATACTCTGAATGCATTTCACTAGAAGGATTTCATTTTTAAAATACAAAATGTCTACAAATGATTGGAGTGTTAACTTATCTTTTTAAATGGATGCAATATTAGATGCATAATTTTCGAATGTTTGCTAGACAAGCATTTCTCAAAGTTTTTAAATTCTTATTTGGAAATTAACAAAAAACCAGCCAAATCTCTTTATCAATTTTGTTGACGAAATTGATATACATATACTAAGTCATGTGTTCGTGAAGACTTGATTTAAGAGTTGATATTTGCAGAAGAATTAAGGAACAAATATAATTTACTTGTAAAAAATTTGGTTAGATTTTCTATGAAACCGTTAACTGTAAAGTTTTTTGTGATAATTTTCGAAACATGATAATGGTTGGATTAGTTATTTAGAGAAAATTAATTCAACCATTATCAGATACTGTTAAGCAAAAGTTTCAGAAAAATAAATTAGACAAATTACAAATGAAATAACTTCTTTATTAGATGGATTATTTTAAATACACTCCTTAAAACTTCAATAAAAATAAAGGACAGAAATAAAAATGTTTTCAAAAAATATTCCGTTTGAAAATGATTTAAACAGTTTGTATAGCATTATTTTTAAACTGATATTTATGCATACATCTTAGAATGTTTCACATAATGTTATTTGAGACGATTGATAGACAATGGGTAACAGCATTTGGTTTGGATCATTTCTGCACTCATGGGTGCAAGTAGAACCTTTTTAAAGGAAAAGTAATGAATCAAAAACAAAAAATACGTACTATTTTTTCTTAATCTTTCTTCCGTCTGAAAAACGTTTCATTAATAGGGATTATTTGATTCCAGTTCATTTTATGTTGTTTTAATAGCAATGACATTGAAATGCCATAGTAAATTTGTAATTTATTCTCTGCAGGTGTCTATCAAAATACCAAGCTTAATTGAAATCCTATTAAAAAAAAAGTAGCAATATCATTATCTGAGTTAGCATCGTCTCCTTTGATGTCTCTACCCTTTCCAATAGCAGAACTTCTTTCTGGTCTATTGCGAACACCATGCCTATACTGTGATGTTCAAAAGGAAGAGAATTTTCAGAATATCTTCAGTACTACTAGATAGATTTGAATGAAATTTGCTTAAACATAGGTTGATATAATGTAAAAATAAACAAATAACCCTTCAACAGTTATTATACACACGCATGATCCTTCAATTGACTGTTTTTAAGTTTTTCTCTTTTTAAGTTAGAAAAAATTCACTGGTTCATGTTTGTAAAACGCAATATTATGTAACTAATCGTACGATTCGTATCCTTAAACAGGAGTGATTACATTGGGTACCATAAATTCCTGACTGTAAAAATAATTATTCCATCTTATGGATTTCACACTACTAAATCGAAATAGGACTAGAAAATCACCACATCAGAGATTTTACGCCTAACGTTTTAACATCCAAGACATTTTCCTCATTTATTCTTTAATCCGTTTTGCTTCACTCCTTCCGATTTCACTTTTCTCAAAAATTGGGGACAATCAAATCACGAAAAACATTAAATTGCCATTTTCCAAATAATACAAGTCTTGTTGAAACATTTGCGTTGAAAGAGTGCTATTTTTTTTTTTTTTAGAATCTTTTTGGTTTTTCCATTAAAAACGATGCTGATCCGTCTATTTGGAGATAAACATGAGCGAGTGAAAATGCGCAATCAATCAGACAGAAACTGCGGGGTGTCGCCCTCGAAAATGTATAATTCCTATAGAACGTCTGATAAATGGATACAAAAAGTTGAACCTGTTAAGCAATGCGATGAATAATGAAATTTCACTCTAGGCGAAATAAAAGAAGATATATTTGTCAGATCTCAAATAAAGCAATTGTTTCAAGATCCTAATTTCAGAAGCAAATTGAATGCTACTCAGAAAACAGCGTGGGATGCTATTGAAAATATACATTAAACGTTTTTTGGAAAATTCTCAAATTATGTGGAGATTGTAGAGTATCTATTTTTCTCATTATTGGGATGCAATTTATTTCTAAAACTTCCTTTTCTATATTCCGCTAAGATGAGAGAAGTTTCCGATGAAGACAAATACATATGCTACGGATTACTGATGAATATTTATACGGGAAACACCAAAGCATCCTACAAGAAACAAATGAATTTTCATGAGAGAATTAAGATATTCAAAATAATATCCTTTTCATTTTAAATAGTTTAGTAAGTGAAGATATGTCTTTTAGTTAATTTCATATTTTTAAAGCAAAGAATTGTCTCTCTTAAAAATTTAACACGCTGCTGCAATTTCGATGCCCTTTTTTGACTTAAGAATATCAAATCTAAATGTATCGCTTTTTGTATTAAAAAAATAGTACAATTTTTATTATTAATATAAATGTTTTTAATTTTATTTTGTAGATTAAAAAATTAATAGTAAAAATTAAAAAAAATAAAAACTTAGAATTTAAAATAATAATAATAATTAAAAAAAAACCCCTAAATTTTTCATCGTAATTTCATAATTATTTTTTCTGTGGGATAAAAAAAAGATAAACATTTAAATTTTTAATATCCCTATTGCTCGATAGATGGCTCTGTGTGTTTCCATGCCAACGACATCTTCACTCTTAAGAAATCATTTTAAAATAGTCTTCGATATCACACACTTTTAATTTAAGCTTGTTTTGATACCACAAGTAATTAATTTTTCACACATCATTTTGATACAATAAATTTGTCTGATTCTCCACTTTTATATTACAATTTACATAGAGAACATTTATTATTTTTATTATCTTTTCGTATTTTGTTGTTGTTTTAATGCTGTTGTTGGCAATATAGAGACAGTTAATCTTTATGCCATATGCTAGGGCTGCACCGCTGTTGTTCATTTAGTAGCTCCCAGGGGGCACTTGTAGCTTGAAGATAGGCTACGGACACGAGTAACAGTACCCCCACAACGCTCTACGATCCTATTAGACCGGGAACTACGGTTTAAAGTGGATTTCGAACCACTACGAAAATCCATGGTGCCGCCGGAATTCAAACCCGAATCTTGTGGCACCGAATGCCTCTCACTCGAACTCTGTCCCTTACGTAGTATGTAGAAGCATGTAATTTATATAGTGAGGCTCACTGCTTTCAGAAGACTTTCGTGACAGCGTGTGTAAACCTCCCACATCGGCAGTCAGGCTGTATATGGGGAGTTTACAGGTTTTCCCATACGATACGCAAATGGAATCCCTGAATGCCCCCTCTCCTTTATCCACAGGTGAGCTGTTTGTGGTATGCAAAAAGGGAACACGGGCGTACAAGCAAAATATAGAAGTAATTTAAATAATTTATCCATATAGTGCAGTGACGTCACTGCTATTACTATCATTTGTGAATATGAGATATTTTGAAATTTTTTGTTTTCAATTCTATTTTTAAATTTGAAATAGGGTACACTCATTTCGATAATCCCCGAAACAAAGAAACACATTTTCTACTTTTCATTTTACATTACTGTCAGCAAAATCTAATCATCATCTGAATCACTGACATTTTCTATTGATATTGTCACCTATATCCCGTATTAAAAGAGCAGCACTCAAAATTAAGCAACTATTATGTTACTGTTCAATGGAAATGCTATTTTTAATCTTTTCATAGTAAATGATGTAGTCATTGAAGCGTAATTTCCCTTTTACAATTGATATTTTTATATATCTATATATTTTCACATAATAAAAATGGATGGCTTATAGAGTATTATGAACAATTTGCTTTTATGAATTAACAAAAACATCAAGTTTTTATTAGAATATTTTTATTCTGCTAATTTACAACTTCCGATGCAAATTAAATTTCAAATGATAAAAAAATAAAAAAATGTATTCTGCATATTGGAATGCAGTTTTATTTCTGTATATATTAATCAATCAAACCCATTTAAAATGAATGTTTTTAAGTATGTTTAATTACATACATCCAGAAGAAAAAAAAGCAGAATTTATGAAATGCTATTCGGATGAATATATGATGGCGATAGATATATGATGGCCAGTAATTAGACTTTGACCCTTGAAGACTATCTTATGAACACTAAGGCAAGAAAGTGCTATAATTAGGAAATAAAATAGCATGATCAAAATAGTGCATACCACTTTATTAATTACAGTTGGGTCTCAGTAAAATTTCATCGACGTTATGGTGAACACTTCACCGACGTTGATCCATAAATATTACATTACTTTCAAGTTCACATTTCAAAAATTATACACTAATTATGGGAAAATAATATTGTTACTTAATACATACCATTTGCAGATACCTTTATTCAAAATTTAATGTTTTTAGATTTGAATAAAATTCTACAAATTTTAATTCTACAAAAGATAAATAATCTACTTATTTTAAGTAAATATACAATTAGATGCTTTTATATAAAATAAATTTCATGTTCATCAGACTTGTGAATTCGTATCTATGTCGACAGGCAAAAAATTATTACCCACATACACAAAAAAGGATTTTCCTCAACTTTAAGCGAAATATTTTAATGACGAATATTAGTTTACAGTTTTTTAAAATAGATTTCATTCTATTTGACTACTGGTAATGGAAACATCGTCTGAAAATTGCAATGCCCTACTTGTTTCCATTGTCCATCGTATCATTGGTAGAAAATTGAGTTCATGTATTTTTAACCAAATCTTAATACAGTTGAAAATACAGTTAAAGGTAGCATGCAATTAGGATGTAGTTTTCACTTCACGATGCTTTCAGAATTGCTCAAAATATTTGTGAAAGTAGAAATGCTTCACTTGAATGTGAAGTTCTTCAAAAAAGCAAATTTCGGTTCAGTAAAGTTTTGAAATCTTTGAGAAAGTTTAGAACTTCATAAAACAATTGAATCTTACACAAAACAAGAATTTTATTTCAAACCATAATTCTTAGATTAGTTAGATTTGGTACATATATTTAGAGTTAGTCTCTAAGACTGACTTATTTTTAAGAGGCCCCTAAAATTACACATATACAAAAAAAAAAAAAAAACTAACATTGTTTCGAAATTATTCAGAGTTTTTAAATTAGATTTTTACAGATATTTCTCTGAAATTCATAAAATAAGCTCGAAAATAAACAAGAAAACTTATGTCACTATTCAATTTAAGGGGGCATTCTGCTAACAAATAATAGGGTTTTCATTTGTTTTATTGTTCATGATTATGCTGGGAACCTCTTAAGGACTGTCTCTTATGAAAAATTGAAATGCATTGTTACAATAATATGAGTAATTCATTTTACTTAATTGCCTAGAATGTGAAATTTTATTCAAATATTTTTATTTCACAGAAATTCATGTCCTATTTAAAAAATTATATTTGAGAAAATTTAAAGTTATTCATAATAAGATTTAGAGGATTAAAAACGGCTTACAATTTATTATAATAGATGTATAAAATTTCACTGGGATATCAGTTTAAAAATAGTACATAACTGTCTTAACTTAATCCAGAAAATGTTAACTTGAAAAGCATTTATTACAGTAAATATTATAAAACACCGTGCCTCTAAAATTGTAGTAGTTGTAAAATAAATTTGGTTTGACAACCTAGTGTATTCCAAGTAAGTTAATATAGTCACTAAAGTTCTATACACAAATAATATTCCATTACTTTTAAGTTAACATTGAATTAAGAGCAACAGTGAGGAGAAAAGTTTTCAATGGGGAATGGGATCTGATATGAGTACAGTGCAGAACAGGAGAAATATGTAGCCAGTTCCCAAGACGCATACTTTGAGTAGTCGGGGTCCTGGCAGATTGAATTCGGCGGGGATCACTTCCATGAAAGTGACATGGATAAACGTTCCAGCGGCCAATCCTTGTAGAGTTGCACTCACAGCAACAGCAGCAGTTGATTGATAATATCCAATGAGGAGTCCCAACGTCTGAAATAATTTGAATATAGATTTAATTTTCAGTCTAAAGCACAAAATTCATCAAAAACATTCAAGTTAATTTGAATTTTTAGAAATCTTTAATATTTAAGAAACAATTCTTTTTGTTTTTGAGGAATTTAATTGCATTGTCCAAAACAAAATTAGGGAAATAATAACGCGGAATATCATTGAAATTGTTAATATTGAACATCAAACACCTTATTTATAATTTCATTTACTTGTAGGTTGAAAAACAAGGAGAAATTTCAATAATTTGAAAATTTCCTGCGTTTCTTGCTTTATTCTATGCCTACTTGTTAGTAGCAAAATGAGCAATTCGTTAAGTAAGTTTATTAGATACAACTGTTTCCCGAATTACTTCTTTCCTTTTTTATTTAAAAGGAATTGGATATGTGAACAGAAATCAAACGTGATGATGAATTATACAAATCATTATTTAAATGGAAAAAAATACAGTAATATAAATATACGATAAAAAAGAATATTCCATGTTTCTTAATACTGTCCTTATACAGTTAGTTAACTGATTTCCCATTTTTAGATCTATTTGTTATTACATTTTCGAGTTATCGTTTTAACTATCGAAACAATCTGCTGTTTGAATAAAAAATGTTTCCAAGATTTAGAATGTCCTGTTTAATACTATGAGAACCATCGACTATTCAGCAATGAAGAATGGTAAAATTATTTACTCTATCACAAAAAGAATTCAAGAAATGCATCGAGTATGCTAAGAATCACTGATGAGACCTCAAATAGGAATCGTGTTTTTCCTATGCAGATTGCAGCTGACATATTCAAAGTTTGTCATACAATTGGCAAATTTGGCAATTCAAAAGGAACTCGTATATAAACCTGGAATTTCATGTTCTCAACTCCTTCGTAAGCGATCATTTTCCAATTTTCAATGGCATTACAGTTTCGAACAATTACTTTAAAAAGTGAACAAAATTTCAATCGATTGTAAAAATAGGATTTTAGAGCAATTTATTTAAAGATGTTATTTAATACAATAAAACATTTTTTTATCGAAAATTCTTTTCTAAGGAATATCTTTATATACAATTCTAGATTAGTTCAGAATATTTAATTTCATGATTATAAATCTGGCAAGGGCCTTTTGACCTATCAGGCAAGCATGGACATGGGAAAATTCTTATGCCCTAGTAATTTCATGGGCCTAGTAATTTCAGGCACAAGAGGAAAAACCCTCAAGTTATTTACCATACCCGATAATTATAGCGAAAAGTAAATAAAAAATGATATTCCATTGATTTAATAAATGTTTCAAATGTTACGGAAAAAAGTCAAATGATTTCGATTTCAGGACTAAAAATGTTTGTTTTTCACATATATATTTGTGTTTGTTTTCCAAAGAAACTTTTTAAGGCAACGACTTTAGTGAATTTGCTGATCCCAGTTAAATAATTGTACATACTTTCGGACATTACATGAAATCTGTAATGAATCCAACATTTTCCACCAACAGAGCTGAAACTTGAATTTTAAGTTTAAAAATAAATAACATAGATCGTGATTTTACATTCAGGTAGGTTCAATTTCTCCTCTAATATTAAATTAGGAAACATTAAATAAAGTATTTTTAATACCATTTCACTTTTTATTCAACTAAAGATAGATTCATTTTCTATGTTTTAATCTTAAATCAAAATCTGGAATTAAAAAAAAGGAATTGACGTACGGTGAACGTTCTCTCCATGTATTCGCGCCTCTTATAAAAATAAATTTTATGCCAATATTCCTGGAAGTACATTAAGAAAATTTTTATTCCTAAAAATGAAATTAACACAGGATACTAGAGTTTTTCCAAGAATTTGAAAAAATGTATATATTGCAAATTTTAGCTACACTGCCTTCAAAATACTTGCGTTCGTACAGCTGTTGAAAACATTCCTCGAACTTAATATTTAAAGCTGTTGTATTTTGAAGGACTTCCTTCCATTCCTTCTGATAGGATACTTCCTTCTGAAATGAAGTCTGGCGAGATCTTGTCTTTTGAGAACATACTAATGTTTGCATCCAACTAACTCTATGGGGAAGTCAATCCTTCATTAAATCATTTGCTATATCAATATTTCAACCCAAACCAAGTTTCTATTCGATTTCTGGAACCACGTGATGCATAAGTAAACAACACTTCCATTGAGTTACAGTTTCATTTATTGTGAAATGTTTGTTTGCACGGAGAATGTAACGGCATTTTTGCCGTGGAAAAACCCATGCCTCAGGAGGTTCATTTTTTAGTATCTTTGGAATCAATGTCTACTAAACATTTTTTAAAAAGTCAAATTTAAGTGTTACAAAAATTTCTCGTCTTAAAGGAATAGTAGTCGCTTTCAAAATTTGTATGATTTTCATGGAGGTCACACGCTTAGGATCTTTATTTTCATTGCTTCTTCTTCTTCTTCGCCTATCCCCAAAGTCCAGCGGGGCTAGACTAGGTCCATGAATCCAAATACCCGAAGAAAGTCCAAGACCATCAACGGACTGTCAATGAGATCCTGCATTTGAGCCTCAGGCACGCCAATATGTGAAATGGTGAAGCCTGCTCAGAGGAACACTTGGTGCAAGTTTCGAAAGCTTTCAAACCATCTGAGAAAGTCATAGTTCTGAGGTGTCCACCGAACAAACGGGTGATTGCAGTTTGTCCCTGCCTGTCACAATTAAGTACCAAAGTACCGCCAGGTCGATGGCCCCGATACCCCTGGTGCACTGGGGGAGTAGACCAAATAGTTTTTCCATTTAACAAAGCTTGTGAGTAAATCTCTGTGTAGGTAAGGGGCTCAAGTGGAACCATACCTCACTAGCACCCGCTTTGGCCAATGCATCTGCCATTTCATTCCCTGAAGGTCGACATGGGAGGGAATCCACTGTATGGGGATCTGATGATCCACTGAAAGATGTTTTATTGCTTGTTGTTGTGAGCAATCCTCAGTGTCCGGCAGCGCGGGACAGTAACCCCATGAGCTGTCTACTCATGGATAGTGAGAAAGGGGGCAGCTTCTGTTAGAATGGAACATCCTTAGGAAGAAGTGTGACATAGCTCCGAGTCGCTGAAGAAGAAGGGCAGTGCCTTCCGGGAGGAATTTTAGAGGGAACTACCCAGCATTTACGTATCATATGGGAGAAAACTCCCACCAGATAGTATGACCAAAGAGGCAGATGCTGATTGAACCTCAGCCCTAATGTTCACCAGCGGTGCACGTTGCCCGGGCATTTTCATTGTCTTGACTTCGTCTGAAAGAACTGAACTGAGAAAAGAATCTGAAATCAAACACAATTGATTGAATGTTTAAAAGTGCAAAAGCGGAAAAAACTTCTTCAACGCAGAAATCTTAAATGGATTGATTTGGTTCAATTCCGGACACTTTTCGACCCATTGTTCCCATTTCAAATTTTATGCAATATCAAGTCAAAAAATTTCCCAATTTTTTTTTTTAATTTGAAAAAAAAAAAGTTCTATTCATGTACGAAAATAAAAAAATATCTGAAATGTCAGAAATTAAAAATGAATTGCCTCTTAGATTCTACAAAAAAATGTGTTTTCACTTTAGAAGACAGATGCCAATTAAGTAAACAAATAATTCTAAAAAGATTTCCCTCACCTTTTCATCCAATACAAAAAATGCATTTTTGCGAAGTTAATTAGAAGAGAGACAAGTTTGAAAACTAAGTTCGCTTATTTGAGGGAATCAATTAATTGAACTGTTAATTATAAAATGAACTTCTGATGCTAATTAGAACTCTGAAGAATAAGGAGAATACTAATTATTTCTTAACTTTCAATCAACGCTCTAATTGTGTAAGCTCTTTTAAATTTCGTATCATTTATTTATTTTAAATTCAGCGGTTTAACATTTTGAAAATCCTATTTGGACAGATTTTGCATAAAACTATGAATCGATACATGGCTGACAAATTTGCGAGGGCAAATTTCATTTCGTTTACATTTTAGAGAGCATGAACACTAATTTTTAAATTAAAAACTTTTAACAAATGAATGAGTAAAGTTACAATATTATCGTTCTCTGACTATAAATTATAATTCTGAACAAATTGAAAATAGTTGCTAGTTAAGGGCAATAAAAGAAGATGTTAGCTTAATTGATTCGAGAAAAAATTGCTCGTTTTATGCAAAATCGCTTCGAGACACGATTTGGGCAATATTGGTTTTTAAACAGGAAATTTCATTTTCCTTTACATTTTAGAGAACATGAACACTAATTTTTAAATTAAAAACTTTTAACAAATGAATGCGTAAAGTTACAATATTATCGTTCTCTGACTACAAATTATAATTCTGAATAAATTGAAAACGGTTGTTAACTTAAAGGCAATGCGTTGCCCTTATCATCAAGAGAAAATCATATATTTTATGCAAAATTGCTTCGAATATTGAATCCCACACACACATGTAAGAATTTTTAAGATTTCTAGTAGTAGAAATTTGTACAGCATTCATTTTAATCTCACTGTTTGCATAATGCAAACTGTCTGATTTTCGTGCTTTTCCTTGTAGTGCTATGTACGCTAGATTCTATATGAATAAGAACAGAACAAATAGAATAGGAGAATGTTTCACGAACTGAATACTCTTTCATAATTCTAAAGAGGATAAATGAAAGTTATTTTAGCTTCGTTAGTGTTGAAACACCAGAAGCATTTCAGATAGAAAATGTCATCATTTGAAGGGACATTTTCCAAAAGCGTACAAAAATAGTCCGTTCACTGCGCTGAATGCTTCTGATCTGTCAAGTAATACAGATGTATAGAGACTCTTGCAGCTTCCCTTGGAGTTTTTAGAATGAGGATTGTTTAGGGAGGCTTTTTAAAGTAAATAAAAATTATTTTCTGTTATTCACTTACGTTTTATTTATTTTATATCAACAGCAATTCAATGATCTAGAAAATAGAAGTTTTAAAAATAAATATATAAAAATATCCATGTACATAAAAGTCGAGCATTCCTGATAAATTACAAAAGGAAATCATTTCTTACATTTATGGCATATTGTTCCTTTACAATTTATGAAATAGTCGTAACAATAAAAAATTGAGCAATATTAAAAATATATTTCGCTAAACTTTTTAGAATGATCAAAGATTAGCTAAAGTAACTTTTCTCACGATTTTTAAAAAATGTATTCATATAAACTTGCATTGTTAACGTTGGTAACTTTTGAAGAAACTCTTCTCTTGAATCATGAACTACAACTAGAACGTTAAATTTTAACTTGAATTGCTTAACCAAAGGTAGAAATGACTACCTATTATATAAAATGTGATACTTTTACCGATTCTCAATAAAATGTTCTTTGGTATTTACTCCATAAAGACTTTTAATTACATTTACTCTAAGTACAAAATTTTCATATACATTGATACTTTCTATCACTGAATAAAAGAGCACGAAAAAGAACAACAACAATTGTTAGTCTCCAAAGAATTACAAAAATAATTATAAGACCCAAGAAATGTTCGCTTTCAATAGAACATATAATTTTTTTCGCCTGAAACTTTCATCTTTATTCCGAATCAACAACGTAAAAGAAGCATCGCAACAAAACGAAATATCCTCCAATTATTTGTTACTTGTGAAGAGCACAGACCACCTGAGGCTTCTGAAAGCTGCAAAATCTCTCCAGCATTTAGTATTTCACGCGCAAGCAGGAGACACGCCTTTTCCATGCTGTTCATTTTCATACGCCCTGCAAATGAAAGACGCCTGGTGAGACCGTGATTGAAGAGCCATTCTCTCTGGAGGCATGTTTACTAAGACAAATCCCATTTTCTGATCACTCCAGTTTTTGCCTTCCAAAGAGATTCTTTGTGGTTAACTGGACGCAAAAAAATGACACTATTTTTAAGAAAGAAACATCATATAAAAAAGATTTTTTTGGATTTTTTTATTTTTTCGTATGCGTCTGTATAAAACAGATACACTCAATAAACAGAAAAATCCTCTAGTAACAGTTGAAAAAAGAAATACAGAGAAAATCAGATGTATAAAGGAAATCAGCAAAAAAATACAGTTATATCTTGAAAGTTTATCAAGGAATACATACTTATTATTATCCAGGACATTATCATATTATTTTTGCCCTCCAAATGACTAGATAAAGAAGTATTACCGATCACAGAGAGGAATATCTTTTAAGCTACATAGAAGCTGTATGATATTAGACTATTACGGGACGTTTTAAGAGGGCAAGTATGTGATATGTGGGTAAGTGATTGTAGAATTATGTGCAGTGTTTATCTTTTTCCTTTCCTGTATTTAATCCTTTACGTTACACCTCATTAGAAATAACTATTTTCTACTAGTAACATACGCGCATCTATACAAATATCTTCAGTATTTCTTTTTTTTTCTGTTTTGGTCTTTTTTTTTTTTTATAGGACTCATCAAAAATTCATGCACAGCAATGAACTTTGTTACACAAACTGATTGTGTTTTGAAAAAGTGAACGCTGAAAATTCGTTCTTTCATCATTAAAGGGGTGTTCGACGATTTCAATCTCAGTGAAGACATTAAATAACTCGGTCAATTTTCGTCACGCAGAGGTGAAACTTTTTGTATTGCATTTGTTCGAATGAGAGTCACATTTTACTAAACATAACTACAGGTCTGGCCGCATAAAAGTTAGCTTTTGTACTTTTACTAATAACCTGATATTTTAAAAACAAAAAACATTTTTGTAATGGGAGGTGAATGTCTGCGACCAACGGTTACAGAAATAAAGGCCGGGTATCGATATTAGTTTGTACACGGTGTATATATATATATATATATATATATATATATATATATATATGTATATATATATATATATATATATATATATATATATATATATATATGTATATATATATATATATATATATATATATATGTATATATATATATATATATATGTATATATATATATATATATATATATATATGTATATATATATATTGTCTATAAAATGTACTTTCTTTCATAAAATTTAATGACATTAATTTTATTGCGTTTAGATTTAAGAAAATTGTGTTCAGAAACCGAACACGAAAGAAAGAAGATGAAATCTATTTTTGTGATTGCTGGACAATAAAAAAAAAGTTGAATGCAATGTAAAAGTAATTGAATTTGAGATTAATTTTAGTACTTGTATTGAGGAAAATACCGAAAAAAAAAAAGCAGAATGACATTCATCGTAAAAAAAAAAAACCGGAAATACGCTTCACATCTAGAATATTTTAAAAAAGGATAAATTTGTGCATAATGAGATTGTGTACCTTAGCTGTCAGACTCTTTCATATTTATTGAATCTGATCATTTTCGTTTTTACAGAAGATACAGGCTTTTTCATTCGAATTTTTTACGTTACTTAACTCCATGGTTTTACCTATTTTGTGATTCTTGACTGTGAGTTTCTGTGAAATAATTAATTCCATAGTGAATTCTGAATGGATTTTCTGTTCCTATTCCGGATCAACTTTTCTGTCATAATAGAATATTCCGTATCTATTACAAATAAAACTTTCTGCTCTTATAGAATGCTTTGTTCCGTTTACAAGAAAAACTTTGATTGAATGTTTTTTTCTAACTGTTATAATCAGGAGTAATTCTCCAGAAACACATGTATATGAAAAAATATTATTTGATAATAGTAAAAATTAATATATTATTAGAAAACACAATTTTTCATAAGGTAAGATAATATATGTCTCAAGGATAAAACATTTATTAATTTATGTATTTTTGCTGTCATTTACAATATATGGAATAAAAAACTCCAGCTATAGGGTGCACATTTGATGGCACATAACCTCAATTGTGGAACAGCAATAAAATATAAGCAATTAAACATTCAATTATACAGAAGTGCAATCTTCGGTCAATTAACATTCCAGTTATGAACTATACGCAGTAAAAGTTTGGATCAAATTAATTACAGATACTTCTCATTATAAGAACATAATTACAGAATAATGATGGAAATAATATTGCTAGAAATAATAAAATTAAAAGTTAAAATTCATGCAATTACAAGATTTCGCAGTGATAAATTATTTGTAAATTCTAATGGAAACCTATTTCTTTTTTTTAATATATTACACTCATGTCCATAAATTAAGGATAATGAAGTTCAGGCAAAGAAAGAGACAGAAGCAAAAACAAATTTGACTTATTTGTAAAGTCTATTTATTAAACAAAAGGTAAAGAGCAAAAAAGATGCTATATGTTTGACATAATTAATAAAAATTGCGATTTTTACCCCTGGAGCAAATTTCAAAAAGAGCCTATTTACAAAAAACAGAATAACATGGTTAGTACGATGGTTAATATGGAGTATGTCTCCCAGACGATGCAATACAGGCCTTACAACGCCTAGGCATGCTGAGTATCAAATTATCAATCTGATCTTGGGGAATATTACACCACTCATCAAGCAATGCCCTCCGAAGTTCCGGTTGACAGGTGGGACGGATTGACGGGCTGCAATTCGTCGGCCAAGCATATCCCACACATGCTCTATTGGATTCAAGTCCGGTGAGTATGCTGGCCAATCCATACGGGTGATATCCTCCAATTGAAAGCATTCGTCTACAATGTTTGCACGGTGAGGACGGGCGTTGTCATCCAAAAACAGAAATTCAGCACCCATGACGCCTCGAAACAAACGTACATGTTGTTCCAGAATGACATCCCGATAGATGTGGCCTGTCATCGTTACACTCTGAACATGCAGGTCAGTTCTGGAACCAAGAATAATTCCTCCCCAAACGAGCCATCCTGCACCACCGTAACGGTGTCGTTCAATGGTGTTCTCTTGGTGGTAACGGGTACCTGGCGCTCTCCATATGAAAGTCCGGCGAGAATCAGACTGCAAATTAAACCTGGACTCGTCGGAAAAAATCACACAAGACCACTGTTGCGGTGTCCACAATGCATGCCCTCTACTCCAGGTTAATCGCAGGCGACAGTGAGTTGCGGTAAGTGGAACACATCTGACAGGCCTACGAGCATATAGACCAATGTGCCCTAAGCGTCTGTACACGGTCTGCCTTGAAACTGTCGTACCGTAGCTGAAGAGAGCTGACGAGACAGGTCTGATGCTGTGCTCCGTCTGTTTCTTTTGGCAGTAACTGCTAAATACCAGTCCTCATTCGGCGTTGTAACTCGGGGGGCGACCTGTGCTGTAACATCTACTCACATTACCATCATCTTGGAATCGTTGCCAAAGCCTGAGATGACACTCGGGCGATTCCAAGTTCCTCGGATACTTCCAGCTGGGTACGTCCACATTCCAGTCGTCCGATAATTTTACCACGTAAAAATCATCCAAATGCTTCCTTTGTGCCATAACTATGCGGTTATTGTACTGAAAGGCTTTTTAAAGCGCTTGTGAACAATTTTACTTCTTTGCCACCATTCCTTATATACCCCTCTCTTACACTCTCGTCATTGTGACGTACTATCCGCGCCATCTGGTGGATTCCTGTAATTTGCATATTCTTCTTCAAGATGTATGTGATAATTCTACAGGTGAAATTTTTATTTTAGAGTTCAATTTCTGTGTGATTCTGAATTATCCTTAATTTATGGACATGAGTGTATTTAAAAAAAAAATATTTAAGAAATGTTGGACATTTTTTTCTGAAATTGTAAATATTGCGAGCATTTTTTTTTTTACAAGAATAAAATAAAAACATACAAAAATAATGGGAATCAGTAACCTCAAATCTAAATAAAATAATATTTAAAACGGCAAAATTATTATGTTAGTGATAAAAAAAAATATCGTCCATCACTATCAATAGGCAAAAAACCAACTAAAATTGAACTCTGTGTAGTTTCGAAATTCTGAAAGGGAAAAGAACCATAAAATAAATTTAATTTTGAGGAATTTTTAGTTTGATGACAAGAAAATCTTAGCAACTCGTTGAATGCTTAGAAAACACCAAATATTGAAGAAAAAAATTCTGTAAGGTGTTCACCTTTGAAATAACTAGAGAAGGAAAAAAATCCTTCAAACATACCAATAGCATCACAAGTTCATTATCTTCAAAAAGCATTTAAAAATACAATAGTAACTACTCTAATTGTTCGAAAAAAATTATTATAAAAACCACCGATCCCATATAGGCTGATATACAACCAAAAGGAAACAATACGCAAATTCTATCAGACACAATTGCATGTTCTTTTAATGAATGTTTTAAATTCATGGTAAATTGGATTTATTCATATGTAAGCTGGCTTGTCTTACATTTTTCCGCATGCCATGAATCTTGCTCATATGAAGTGTCAGTTTTGGAGGCCAGCACTTCCATGCATCCTATCTTCTTAGCATTAAAAATATCTCAGATGGCTCGGTGATAAGGATATTCGTAAATCTCTTTGATTTCCTTCCTTGCACTTAAAAAATTGCAGATGAATTCCTTTTCATATATAATTTATATTAATGGACTACATCCGACTAATGATGAAGAAACTACACGAATCTTTTGGCCAGTATGTTTTCCGCACACGAAGCTAATAAAACAAGTTGGGACATTCCAGGCAGACGAATTGTTGGTCGCCTATCACCTCTCAGATGATAGCTTTTCTGAACGAGTGGAACAGAACATCCCTCTTGTCGCCTTAGTCCACTAAACAGTCCACTGTTGTCACCTAATTAAAAATGATTTTATATCAAGAAATCCCCCATTTTTATTTATTTTTCTGTGATTCACAATATTTGTATTTTCCTTTTTTTTTCCAAAAAGTTCACAAAATGCTTTTTCTTTTTCTTTTAGGAGATCGTTGATCAAAACTCTTTTTCATCTATACTATCTATCTAAGCCCTAAATATCATTTAAATATTTTTAGTAGTGTAATAAAAATATAGTTTCTTTACTTCATTTCATAAAAACTTAATTTTTCATTAGTATCATTATTTTTTGTTTCAGATATTAAAGTTGATAAAGCCTTGAGTTTGAAGTTACCACTTTAAACACATGTTAAAAATAAGAAATTGAAATAAAATAAGTTTCATGAAATAATATTTTATTTCTTTCAAAAGTTTTTTAAGTTTAACTAAGAGTTCAGTTATAATATCGTGAGATATTTGAGAAGATCAAGCATGTGAGAAAAGAAACAAAAAATAAAAAATCTTCCAAAACTTTTTCTTGAGAATGCATTATTATTTTTTTTGTTGTGCTCGAAAAATGTTGAAAGATGGGTGCTAATGTATCGCAGCTTTTTTTAGAATGCCAGAAATCCATGCTTCGGGAAGGCAGGTGTTCTTTCACTCGATTGGAAGTTCAGAGAGGCGAAGAATATCAAAGAAAAGATCTGCAGAAACGAATCCAATGCATGCTAGTAAATATGTGAGAATAAAATGAGGTGTTTATTTTGATTTTATTGCTACAGTGGAATTCCATTTACATAAATAAACGTATCGCGAGTTTAAAGGCGAAAGAAGGGTTCCACTCGATGATCGAACAACGCTCCCCGGTGTCTATTCAGAAATCCTTCGACTCCTTAAATGGATCCGTTCCAATTCTGGGCCACAATACCTTTTGTCACCTCAATTACGAATTTTCAACAATTTCAGAATAGAAATTTCCGAGAATATATCATTTGATTCTAGATTTAATTCATTTAAAATAAAGTCATGCTTTATTGTATGAATATAGGCATACAAGATTTTCTGGAAGCTTTAAAATGAGCTTATTTTAAATATTAAAGAATCATCCTAGTATTTCAAGTGATATCATTTTTCATTCATCTTACTCCGATACAGTTTTCATGAGAAATAATCTTTAAAAAGAAGAATCAAAATAAATAAAAATAAAAATTTTCGATAGAATTATAAAGTTGAAGTAATAGAAATGACGGACGAGTGTCCAGAGCTCTGTGCCACAGGTTTCGAGTCCCCGGCGGTGCCATGGATATTGTAATGGTTCGGAATCCACTTTAAACCGTAGGTCCCGGTCTAATATGACAGTAGAGTGTTGAACGTCGGACTGACAATCCTACCCCGTAACAAGAAAGCATCTCCTGTCTGGAAATCTGCAGACGGCCCACCATGGGGCTCTTGCGAAGAAGTCGAATAGAAATTTACTTAAAAACATGTTACTTTCTATAAAGTGTTTTCCAGTTGTTTTTTTAATTAAACAAAGGCCTAAAATCCACATCAGATCCACATACAGTAAATTCCCTTCCATGTCGACCTTGAGGGGAATGAAATGGCAGATGCATTGACCAAAGCGGGTGCTGGTGAGGTATTGGTTCCACTTGAGCCCCTTACCTACACAGAGATTTACTCACAAGCTTTGTTAAATGGAAAAACTATTTGGTCTACTCCCCCAGTGCACCAGGGGTATCGGGGCCATCAACCTGGCGGTACTTTGGTACTTAATTGTGACAGGCAGGGACAAACTGCAATCACCCGTTTGCTCGGTGGACACCTCAGAACTATGACTTTCTCAGATGGTTTGAAAGCCTTCGACACTTGCACCAAGTGCTCCACCATCTCACATCTTGGCGTGCCTAGGGCTCACATGTCAGGATCTCCTTGACAGTCTGTTGATGGTCTTGGACTTTCTTGGGGTATTTGGATTCATGGACCTAGTCTAGTCCCGCTGGACTTTGAGGATAGGCGAAGAAGAAGTAGATTAAACAAAGGCTCTTAAGTGAAGGCAACTAAAAATAATATTTACCTTTTAATGAACCAAATTTGTGTAAAAAATATTTCCTATTTATATATTCATTGCAACATATTATTAAAAATAAATTTTGTGACTAACTAATGAATCAAGTGAGAGGCATTTATTTATCAATATGCGGAGAATATCACTGCGAATAATTAAATGACCGCATACAACCCAGGAAAAGTTGCGAATTAAGATGCTACTTATGAGTTTAGTTAGAATGCTTCAGTAATTAAATTTATAAGCATTATTATTTATGACATTTTAGAATCACAGAAAATCAGAGAATGCAACTTCCTTTGTGATGTTGGCTTTCATTAAAGAACTGCTTTGAAAGGGAATAAAATCGATATTTTTGCAAGCAATATTTTAAAATCTATGAGTTTGAATTAATCGTTTAAACAGTACAGAATTATTTTAGCTATGTTTCAAAAGGGGATGATTCTTAAGAAGTAATAGTCTTATTTTAAATAATAGGAATTAATAATTCCCAAAAATGTCAATATTTTTCCATTTCCTGTTTCAGTTCTTTACATATTATGGTATACATTAATAAGTTGTTTTTAATACTAAACAAAATTGAAAACTGTTTGATTGATTAACATGATTAAAAACTTAACTGCTCAAAATTTCATTTGCAATTGATGTGAATTTTTAATATTTGTCTTGAATATTTCTTCCAAAATTTAATATAGATTGGGAAATTAAATTAAGAAATATAATTCAAAAAACAACCGATGCTTTCAATAAGATATTGCAAATAGCAATGTAAGAAAAATAATAAAATTATTTTTTTGTTCATAAACATTATAAATATAAATTTTCTTTTAATGCAAACTTAAGAAAGTTTTTAATTAATTCGATTCATACATTGGGTACAGATATGTAGAATACATGAAATAAGATATATATAAATTTAGTAATCAAACATTATTATATTTTACTTCAGTTACAATTATCATATGCATTTTTTAAAATTGTGTAATAATATTTTAAAAAGTTAAATTATAAACAAAATTATGCATTATAGATAGAGTAATTTTGAAGTATAAAAATAATCTCAAACACAAAACATTTTTGTTAAGAAGGCTATAGCTATTTTATTTATTCTACTCAATTTTAAACGATACATTCTAATTTTTTAAAACAGAAATTAAGGTATTGTTTTCTGAAATAAGGAGAAAAATCTGATTAATTTTTCATTCCAGAGTAAAGGAAATGCATTTTTATAAAAAAATATCAAATTTCTAATTTTGAAAAGAAAAAAAAAGTAATCGAATAGGCATGAAACGAATGAATGCTATTGTGTTTATGGTATTATTTTAAATAAAAGACATTTTCCGCAAAATGAAAAGAGCAGTTGTGTAATAATTAAAATAGTAATAAATAAAATTATTTCTTTAGTTATTAGTTACTGTTAGTAAAATAACACTTTACCGGTATATTTAATTCATAGTTCATTTCAGAAATTGGGACAGAATATACCAATATTTGTTAAATATATAGTCAGAAGAGAAAAACAATTTCAATTTACAAAATGCTTCTTTCGATAACATAAGAAGCTCTAAATTAGTGATAACATAGGAAGCTCTAAATTAATAAAAACAATATTAACTAAGTTTGTTTTAGCTCTAAACAAACAAGACTTGATTTAAGTTGCAATGAATTTTTCATCCTTCGTAATGTTTATTCTTATTATTATATCAATATGTATGCATATCTACATTACTCATACAAAATAAATAATCATCGAAAACTTCGTTTACTTACTTCCCTGTCTTGTAAATAAGAAAAATATTCTATTTGGTTCTAATATTCTATTTAAGTTCGTATACAAAAGACTTCATAACATTCTATTTTATCAAAAGCGCATTCTATTTTATCAAAGCAAAATCGATCAACTGCAAGAGCTGTGATTTAAGAAAAATAAAGGTTTCACATATCTGGAAAAATTGTAAACGTTTTGAAGGATTCGGAATGAAATGTTTAAATTAAGTAAGCATGGATTTATAGTTAAGCGGAAACTTTTCATGTAAATGAACAGATAAAATAATGGCCTAAAATTGTATACTTATATAATATTCTACTTAATATGAATACAATGGATATAATGATGACAAAGAATGGAATCATAAAAGCAGAAATGTACCAAATATAAGTGTGCTTTAACTGACAAAAATAACATCTAATATCAAGAAATATTTTTCATCTGATAACTATCACCAACAATCCAATGATGGCATTGAAAATTAAATGGTAAATTAAAAATTTATAATTTTAAATTTTGGACGAAAAACCAATTCGACTTTTATTAGCTAAGCACTGAAATTAAAATGCACACAATTCATTCTAAGCACATATTAAAATGCTTTATTCTTGAATTCCTTCTTTTAGTACAATTGAAATCAATGAATCAAAATTAATTTGCCTATTGGTATACTCAGATAAGAATTAAAAACACAGATTTTGTTCCTAGAAAATTGTATTTCTTCAGAGTTCTGAGAAATAAACATTAAAATAGGATTGAACAATATTTTGAATCAATCTCTTTAATGTCCAAAACTCTTTCCACTTTCAAAACTCTTTTATAATATAAATCATCCACTTTGATTGCTGAACAAAAAGGGCTTAGTTTGAAACAAGGTTGTAACAAAACATTCCAGTACATTTATTAAAATCCATGTATTGGAATGTATATTAATTACTTATTGTAAATATTATTATTTGTTTACAAAGCGTTTCACAATAAAAACCCCAACTTCTATCAATATTTGTGAAAATGATACGATAACCTGTATTTTCCGAAGACAATATTTGGAAATTTTATAATTAAAAAAAAAAATTATATTCCTTTTAGAAATTGCTGAAAGTACTGAAATTAATCAAATTCATGTAACCGCCCGACTCGTGGCTCTGTGTCAATGTGCACAGAGAAAGTGGGGAAAGAGGACTGAGGTTTGAATCTGCTGGCGGCGTTGTTGTAATTTCTGCTTTCAGAGACGAGTAGGTTTGACGGTGATTGCGACACTATGTGTAAAAATCATCTCAAATTGATATTCAGGCTGCTAAAGGCACGCAAATGCGGGGCAGTTACCCCTAAAAGTCCTCTCGGAATGCCTTGCACTTCTCCCCTTCGGTGTGCTGTTCGTGGATACGCAAGTGATACATGGGGCACATCGATTTTCAGCGAAGAAGAAGATCTATATAATCAAAGGAAAATTTAATAACTGATAGAGTTTCAAAAATAAAACCTTTTGTCTGAGAAACTTTATGAAACAAGTCCAAAATGCATCCAATATGGCCTTCAATCACTATTCTTATAAATTGAGATCTCCCGGATAACATACTGCTTCTTAAGTTCGATTGGCATTACCGAAAGTCATTTCAAACAATTACCTTCACCGAGAAACTATTCCTAATAATGAGAATTCATCTTGCAAAGTATCCCCAAAAAAATTTTTTAGCTGAAAGGATCGAGAAGCAATGCAAGAGTTAAACAGCTGGAAGAGATGATACCTGTGGGTTGCTGAAGATTAATGATTTGCCCCTACTTCATACCCACGAACAAGCCAAAGTGCAGATTCGCGCAGAATATTCAAATAACGCTATTTTTCACACGCCAGTGGCCGAGCCATTTATCTTTCCCCCAAAGCTATCAACATGGGATTTCAACAAATGTGATAAGTGGGAAATAAAATATGGAAAAGGATTTACTAAGGTTCCAACGAAAAGTAATCAACTAGCATGCATGTCTGCGCTAGTTTTGAATACAGTTTTCTTTTTAGGAAGCAAAGAGACATTTATGCATTAGTAAAAGACTTTTGCGCAATTTCTACGGAAACACATTAAATTTTGGAAAACTAGCATTTGCTTATCCTTTTAACATATTTTGTATCGTATTTATATGAATAAGGGATTTATTTTTCATGTTGATACTTTTACAGTTGCATTGAAACTAATACTAAAGTCTGTCTTGAATACAATTGCTTTATTTGAGATAGACTTTATCATATTTATTTTAATGCCACAAAAAAGTAAAAAGAAATTGAATATATTTATTTGAAATAAAATAAGTGATTTTAGTCAGATTATTAATTCAATCTCACTAAATTTTCAAAGCAATACTTTTAAATGTAACACTTTGTTAACGTTAAATACATTAATTACATTTGTTTAAAGTATAAATAACAAAAGTTAGATTCCTTTATGTTTTTTAAGCTTAATTGGCGCCCTTATAAATTTCAGCATTATAAGCTTTATCATCTAGATCGGGATAAATCATATTAACAATATCTTTCTTCATAATTATGAATAAACAGAAAATTATTTTCATGTCTAGTTAAATTATTAAGTATTGATGTTTCTGATTACTAAGTGTTAAATTTTTCTCTCCTTACAGTTTTGTTTCTAAACATGCTATTTTCTTTAATGTTCCTCTCTAATAAACTAGTGATATTTTCTTTTAATGTTAACTAGATTTAAGTAAAGCAACTCGATTTTAAGTAAAATCAAAATGAATGGATCAACTCAATGAATTATTTTAACACATATTTTAAATATATATTTTGTTTCATCAGTATTATGCTTGTTAATCATTGATGAATTCTAAGAAACAGAAGACAAATTTAAAATCTAATTTAAGTTAGCTAATTTAACGATGAATTTAGTGTAAGCTGATCTAATTTAACGGAATTTTCTTAAATAACCTTTTGTTGAAAAGAAATTAGGAATAATAGACGATTCATTTAAATAATTTAAAATCATCAGATAAAACACTTGATGCTGCTAATAACGGAAAAGAGTTGAGTAATAATAAAATCAATATTCAATACTTTAGATTTTATCAGATGAGAGTTCAGCATAAATTGATAAATTCACCGTGTTAGTCTTGAAGACAACAAACAAAATTTCTAAAAAAGATCGATTGACTATAGAAATAAAATGAACAGAAACACATTTTTATTAATGGTTCCATATACTTAATATCTCGATTCGGTTTTGTTTCACATATTTATCATTCACCTATAAGAATATTTGAAACAGCTGGACTAGTTTTCTTAGCCTGTGTCCGCTAGTCTACAGCCAATGATTTTAACACTTCATTTCACACTTCACACTTTTAGATACATATCAAATAAAAGATATACTTAATGAATTAGAAAAAATTAGACATTTCAGCGTTTCATTTGTAAGGAACATATATACAACATAATCAATTTCAGAATTCGTTTCAAAAGACATCCCAACATTTAAAGTGAATATATTTCTTCTTGGCACAGAAACTGCCCACTCAGTTTCTAAAACTGAAATGTTCAAAATGTGCGCACAATCCAAACCTGACGATTAGCATTTGCATCGATGACAAATCCTGAAATATTTCATTGATTCAGCCAACGGAAGAAAGCAAACAGAGGTTTTTGTCGACAATCCCCTTTCTCCGAAACAGAAATCCAAAATTTGCATTACAAGCTAATAGCAAAATAAATCCAAGCTGGCAGAGTAAAAGGGATGCTCTTAAGGTATTTTTGCTAGAGCTGTAACTCATTTAAGTCTCTGGGGATAAAGCAACAAAACGTGTACTGTATGCAAGCCTCCCTCATGAAATATTTCAGAAGAGAATTACTGCAGAAAAACACGTTCGACTGCATCTCCAGAGAATGACAAAATCTATGGTTGGAAATGCTTTTCACAGCACTTCCTTAGTTTGCGAAAGAGTTGCAAAGTGAGCTGCTATATTATACAAAATGAAGACTGATGAAAATGTACTAATTGAGTTACGTGCACTTCAACTGAATTTTCCTTCACTAGTGTATATTGAATAGAGTAAGACAATGTCAATTACAGTTAAATTAACCGATCTCGAATTGTCATTTGAAGGATTTTAACATTTAGTAATGTATGTACCGGTAAATTTCAAAGAAAACTAATTAATACTTTTATCATGAAACACACATAGCTATTAAAAAAACTTAGCTAAATTAACTTAGCTAAAGAATAATTAAAAAAAAAAAAACTGTTAAAGAGATTCCTTCTTCATTCTTTTTCAGAAATTAAAAAATGAGTTATACTTTTTCTGATTCAATGAAGAAAGCATTATCGTAGCATCCGATGGTAATTTTCTGCCTTAAAAAAAAGAATATTTTCAATTAGAATATAGATTTCGAAATTTTCAAATTTTTTAAATAAAATTAGATAGATTTTCTAAATTTTTTCTGAATGATTTAAACAAACAGGAATGTTTCTACTAAAATTATTACTACAGCAAGTTTCACATACTATTGGCAAAGGGCAATGTGGATTTAGTCATGTGGAAATACGCTAATGTGGATTTAGATCAAATCGTACTGAATACTTGTAATTGTTTCTATTAGATTTTTGAATATTTTCCCAGTATTAATTCAAGTTTGCCATTGACTCCCAGCACTTAAAAATGTACGACAATCATTGAAAAATTTGTAAACTAGTTATGAATCTATCAAATATTATCCTACGAGTTCAAGAGAAATCCTTCATAAAATATTATACACGAGTCAAGAGAAATCCTTCATAAAATATTATACACGAGTCAAGAGAAATCCTTCATAAAATATTATACACGTGTCAAGAGAAATCCTTCATAAAATATTATACACGAGTTGAAGAGAAGTTATTTACAAAGAAGTTATAAAATTTTAAATAGATTTTATTTATTACGCAGTTTGTATCAGTTTAGAAAAGTATTGGAATATAGGCTTAAAAAAAATAATTTTTTTCTAACACTTTGTTTTTAATATAAGCAGCAAGTAGGGCTGAGATAATTATATATTTTTAATGTTGATCGCACGAGTTTTTTTCTTATTTTAATTTTAATGTACACTTATTTTCAATTTCTGACGTTCACTCGCTAAACTAGAGTAACAATCTCTAAAGTAAAATCATTTATAAATAGAGTTGAAGATAATCACAAAAAGATTCAAGTGTATGTTAGAATTTGAGTATAAATTACAAAACAAGAATTAAATCAAATGAAAATCATATAGAATACATAAGAAATTGCTTATCAGAATTTAATAATAAAATCTTTTTATTTTTACCTTGGATGAACTCCCTTCAAGAGACTTGAAAAATGTAAAATTGAAAAGACGACAAAAAGTGCCACAGGTAAAAGAATCAATCAATACGAAATCAAAAAATTCAAACAGTAAATTTAAAGAGTAAGGATTATCTTCCTAAGGATGGCTTTATGTTCGACACAGAGCACCAATGATGAATAAAAAGATTGAAATTGGCGTTAGAAGTGATAACACTAGAGTAGCGGCTTTTGTAGCGGAAGGATTACCATTTTGGAAAATTTGTAAGAACTTTCCTTAATCGAGAACTTTTTGCTTCATAGCTTTATATGAATAATAAAAATGAACGTTAATGAAGTAGTTTAAGAACATTTTAACAATATTTTGAACTAATTATCTTATAATATAAACATTATTACATTATAAATTGTCTTTTCCGGTAATTAAAAAATATTCTAAATAAGGTTATTTTATTTCTGTTATATCGATAATTCTCATTGATATAAAATTATAACGAGTCTGTAAGAATTATTAAAAACATTAAAAATAAAGAATAGCTTTAGAATTCCCAATTCAAAGAATAGAAAAAGAAATATGTTCATCGATACTCATTGGTAGGAGTTCGAATGATATTTCTGTAGAAAACTGAGTTTTATTTAAGAGAATAAAATTTTAATAAGAATCAAGAAACGAAGCAAAAATGTAATAGCAGTTCAATCTAAAGACTTTAGCAAAGGATAAAAACAGAATCAGGAATCAAACAAAGAAGTTTTTTAAAAATTCATCATAGTTTCTGAATTCGAATTGAATCCTAGCTTCTGAAGTGAAAAAGAATTTAAAATTTCGTTCTTTGAAAGCGCCAATACGAAGACTTACCTTCCAAACAATTCCTTAGAGGCAGAAAGTCTTCACATCGTCAGTTTACCGATAGGACAGATATTCTTTATTGAAGACATTATTTGTTTGCAAAATTCTCTAGTGTAACCATTATAGGATGATGTGTTACTTTCGATCGACAACCGTGTTGTCTCAGTGCTGAAATTATATTTTTTTCTTGCAAGATAAATGAAGAGTTCTTCACATTTGGGAATAAGCACTTTGGTAAAAATGAATACATCTTATTTTAGATTGTCACGACAATTTGATATATCTCACTGGAGATTCAACCACGTAGTTTATATTAATAAATTGATGGCGGAAACTACTTTAATAATAAAACATAAGCAAAAGTAGAACTTTATTGATAATTATTTTTGTGTCAACTTTAGAAATCTGAAAGGATACATAAACTATGAAGAAGTGAATCTACAGAAAAATGCTTTTAAAAGGAGTGCATTAATGAAATAAAAATTAAAAATATTTACTTTCATTTTTCTAATTTTGTTTATTGTAGAAAGTGAAAATATATTCAGTCACACAAACATAACCTACTCTAATAAATTGCAGATGTGAAAAATTACAGAACAGATAGAATAAAGAAAATTTGAAAACTACTCTACGACTACTCAAATTTAATTCCATTGACTTAAAAGCATAAGGGAAAATCCTTTCTACATTAAAATTTGATGAAGGAAAATTCATTTATGAAAACATTTTGAGCCTCTATATAATTAAATAGATTAATGAAAAATTACAGAACAGATAGAATAAAGAAAATTTGAAAACTACTCTACGACTACTCAAATTTAATTCCATTGACTTAAAAGCATAAGGGAAAATCCTTTCTACATTAAAATTTGATGAAGGAAAAATTCATTTATGAAAACATTTTTTGAGCCTCTATATAATTAAATAGATTAATGAAAATTACAGAACAGATAGAATAAAGAAAATTTGAAAACTACTCTACGACTACTCAAATTTAATTCCATTGACTTAAAAGCATAAGGGAAAATCCTTTCTACATTAAAATTTGATGAAGGAAAAATTCATTTATGAAAACATTTTGAGCCTCTATATAATTAAATAGATTAATGAAAAATTACAGAACAGATAGAATAAAGAAAATTTGAAAACTACTCTACGACTACTCAAATTTAATTCCATTGACTTAAAAGCATAAGGGAAAATCCTTTTCTACATTAAAATTTGATGAAGGAAAAATTCATTTATGAAAACATTTTGAGCCTCTATATAATTAAATAGATTAATGAAAATTACAGAACAGATAGAATAAAGAAAATTTGAAAACTACTCTACGACTACTCAAATTTAATTCCATTGACTTAAAAGCATAAGGGAAAATCCTTTCTACATTAAAATTTGATGAAGGAAAAATTCATTTATGAAAACATTTTGAGCCTCTATATAATTAAATAGATTAATGAAAAATTACAGAACAGATAGAATAAAGAAAATTTGAAAACTACTCTACGACTACTCAAATTTAATTCCATTGACTTAAAAGCATAAGGGAAAATCCTTTCTACATTAAAATTTGATGAAGGAAAAATTCATTTATGAAAACATTTTGAGCCTCTATATAATTAAATAGATTAATGAAAAATTACAGAACAGATAGAATAAAGAAAATTTGAAAACTACTCTACGACTACTCAAATTTAATTCCATTGACTTAAAAGCATAAGGGAAAATCCTTTTCTACATTAAAATTTGATGAAGGAAAAATTCATTTATGAAAACATTTTGAGCCTCTATATAATTAAATAGATTAATGAAAAATTACAGAACAGAGAGAATAAAAAAAAATTTGAAAACTACTCTATGAGTACTCAAATTTAATTCCATTGACTTAAAAGCATAAGTGAAAATCCTTTCTACATTAAAAATTGACGAAGGAAGAATTCATTTATGTAAACATTTTGAACCTCTAGATAAGAATAGGTATTTGATATTTATAATCATTTAAAAAATTTTATACAATAGATAATTTTCCCCCAATAATAATTACAACTCAAAATATTTGTGTTCAAAAAATTCTGAAGATTCACACATAAATGAAATAATTTTTAATTTATCATCAGTAAGTCTTTGAACAGTTTTAAAAAATGTATCAATTGCCTAGAAAACTTTTATAATGTCAAATATTTTGCTAAATTCAAGATTTCAGAATAAGAAGGTTATTTCGAATAATTTTTTTATCTCAATGTAAAACAGAAGATGAGTTTTATGTAATTTTTACACTTACATATTTATTTATTGTAGATTTTTATATTTATTATTGGAATATTTATTTCTTTGTCGATTATTTTAATAACATTTGAAATATTTCAATATTATCTACATTAGAATGGACAACATATTTAAAAATTTCATTTAGATTAAAATGAGTTAAAATAAAAATGCTGATAAAAAAATTACAAAACTCACCCTTGTCCAACAGAAATCCAGATACTTTTACAAAAATTTCCTTTATAGTGAGTAAACTCGGAAATATTTTACGACGTTTTCCCTCGAAAACAAAATCCTAATTAATTTTTGAAGGCGTAATTTTTCAATTGTTGACATTGAAACACTTAATTATTCACTTAACTCATAGATTTCAATATTCTATATACCGTAATATATCAAGAAATTTCGCTATTTCACTTTTTAGTATTACTCATTTATCCAGCTCTCTTCTTCAGAAATACATGAGAAACTTTTACGACAAAACAATGAAATCCTTATGCATTTTTGCAGAATAATAGAATCCATTAAACGAAATCCATAGTATTTGAATATCTATTACTTTTAAAAACTGTTATGAAATTCGACTTGTAGTTCATCATTTAAAGAAACAAAAAAATATTCATCCTATAAATGTCCTGATTTTTGATCAATACATTTTTAATATTAAAATGAATTTATCTAATTTATCACTGCAATACAGTAAAACAGCATAGCTTTACTTGTTGGAAAACATTTGCCTTTTTAGTATTTGCTGAAACAATGCGATTTCAAATTTTTATGGTGCTCATATTGGGGTTTCATCCCATTTTTTTCCTATGGATTTTTGTCCGAGTCAAATACAGAAAAATGGATAGGAAGAACAAAATAATTTCCTTTATCCTCTATATGCATTTTTAATAACGAATGGATAATATTCAGAGACAGTGGCGTATAAAACTGCTTGCCAAAATATGAAAAAAAAAATACTCCGTAATGCTTATTCAAAGAATACAAATAAAAACGATCCATCAAGTAATTTTTTTAGTAGTGAAAGTTAACAAAAAATGAGCCAATTTACAAAAATTTAAAATCCTAGGCTTTCTGCATCAAAAGAAAAATACGTAGAGGTTCTCATTATAATAATAATTATTGACTGTATCTTTAATAATAATTATTAAAAAATAATTATAATTTCTTTATCTCAATAATAATTATTTAATAATAATTATAATTTCTTTATCTTAATAATAATTTTTATTTAACATAACCAAAAAATCTTTCAAAAAAATGAAAAGAAAGACTTTTCTGAGACAGAATAATAAAGGAACTGCGTACTCAACAATTTGAGAGTTTGCATTTATGGCGTTGTCTTTTAGCAATAAATAAAATTTCCTTTTGTGCGTAAAGCAACAAAATGAATACTTTGTCATTGGGCATAAATAAACAAATCAATGCACTGCAAGATGAGTTTGAATAGAAGCGATGGACGACCAATAGGCGTAATAAACGAAGAGTTTCAAAGTAAAAAAACCCAGATGATTCCAGGAAAGGTGAATACAAAGAGCGCCGTATTTTAGATAGTAGATCAAGTACGTTTTCCTTATCAAAAGAAACAGTTGACTTTTTTTGGAAAATGTTTTATAGGAAATCTTGTTATATAAAAATATATACCATGGTGCGATTTTTTTAAGATTGTTCCATTTAAACGAAAAGAACATTTTCCTGGAATTTATATTTAAAGGGGAAAAAATCGAAATTTTGCAAGCAGATTTTTTTACACCAATTATGCAAATGATTAAATATTCATGGTCGAAGAGTGTCAACTTTACTCTTTACATGATCATAGCTCGTTTCTGCTAAGCAGCTAGTATCGTATAAAACAGGTAACAATTGCGTTCAGATAATCTTTCTCGTTATCGGCATAGCAGATACCCAGAGATACAATAATTCCGTTACGACGTTGTCTAAGCAAATTAGACGAAGGTGATCGTATAATGAAGATGCTTGATGTTGGCGAATCATTTCAAAGAATAGACTGTACAAGAATAGTAGTAGCAAAAAGAACTGAACGGAATGAAAAGCTTCGGAAGTGCACGAATGCGAGGTCATTGTGCGAAAGGCCTGAACCGGCGTCATTGTCTACCATCCACCGTTACAATACATCCTATTCCATACCACTCTTGATACTTTTCGCCATCTCATGGTGCTTGATTCATTTAAGGTTACAGTATCTTTTAAGATATCTGCTTTCGACCAACAAAATAGGTTCGCAGCTGACCAGAGAGGTGAATAATCTGGCTTTTAGAAGTCTGGGATTCTCGCAGACGAATCCCACTTGAACTTTAGAGCAAATGACCATCGGATTTGGGGTGACAGGTCTATCACATCTGTCCTATTTAGCCTTTGTTTTATAGAGCCTTACAGCCCGGGTAGGATGGTGTGGAGTGTTCTCTCTTACAACAATAGGTCTTCCTTAGTCATCCTGCGTACAACTTTAACAACTGTACGATATATTAATGGCATTCTGCGGTTATTTGCACTACCCTTCATAATCCTTATACTGCATACATTTTTCCGACAAGATAATAGTATCCCCTTATGTCTCGTATACATCGCTTCCGTGTTTTGCCAATAAGGACCTTTCGTCAATTGAACATGTATGGGACGTGATATGCTGCTAGATTCCAGCTCCCTCAAATATCGCAAATCTGAAACAACAACTGAAGAATACCTCGATAGAATGTATCGGGAGACGAAATTAGAAATATTTATCATTCCTTATATAGAAGGATACAACGCTGCCTGGACAGGCGTTTACAATGAGTGTTTTGAACATTCAATGGAATGGACTGATGGAGCCTTTGAATTTTAATCATTTCATTACTTGTTTATAAGATTTACACAGGAATAATTTCAATGAAATCTGCCAGTAGGTAGACGGCACACCTTGGGGCTGTTGCGCCAATGAAGAAGAAGCTATCTCTTCACAATACTTCTTTTTTAAATAATTTTACAAAAGATTTTAAATTGATATTTGTGATAATTTATAATATTTTATTAACTAAATAACAATACATTAAAACTTCGACATAAAAATTTATAAATTTGGGTTACATAAATGTTGGGAACTCTACAGAAGAATTACATCCACATGAGCAGATGTAAAAATATCTTATAATATCCCAATTTTTCAATACCCAACAATTTTTTATATTTTTTTTATAAATATCAATTAATGATGCAGTCTGCATTGTCTATTATTTGTTGTCTAAAACTGCACCAAAAAGATATTCTAATGCAATTTATCCATTCCTGTTTTTTGTCAAATGATGTATAAGGAGAAACCCATCTTAGATGCAATAATGAAAATAAGATATGTAAAATATTGGAAAGCTATTTTTTATTTAATGCACAAAAAGTACAATTATAATAGAGCATGGTGCAGAAAGTATTTAGAACTTGTAAAATTACGTATTAAAAAAACTATAATGTGGTATAGGTAAGAAACCATAAAGAATCATAGATTTCTAAAACGTATTTGTAGGCAGTTTTTTTTTTTTTTTTAAAAATCCTTAAGTAATCCATAAAAACTAGTTGTTTTCAGAGGCAAATTAGCTTAGTGAGAATTTATTTTTAGTTGTTGTCCCTTTCTTTTATTCATAAGTGGAATGAAAACAAAAGTTTTTTTTTTTTCAAAATCTAATGAGAAAATTTTTTTTTAAATTAGCAGATAGAAATTCTTTTATTCTTTTAAAAGTCCCATTTTTTAAAAGCCATAAAAATATATTCTTTTACGCACTGAATTCAATTGGAAATTTTTTATTGAATTTACTTCCTCATGGATTCATCAGAAATTTTTACGAATCAAAGTTGCTAATGAATTTTCTCATTTATTTTATAAATTTTTTTTAAAAAACGAGTCTATTTGATTTTTAAATCGTTTCTAAAGAAGTTTTTATAGGAACTCTTTGAGAAAACATACGATAAAATACTGAAGAGGAAAGTTGTGTTTTACTATCATTGCTTTAATGATAAATGTTCAATTCAAAGAGCGTGGAAGATCGTCTTTTTTATTGGAAAACACAAAAATATTTTTTGCATGAAATTAAACAATTGGTTTGCATTAAAATGTATTTAAAAACAGTCTGAATGAAGTATTTAACAAATGCTTTTGAAAAACCAATTTGCTTTCGAAAGCAGTTTTAAATGAAGCAGAGATTGAGGTAGAGAGCAAATTGAATTGCGAAACATTTTACATTCTGCTTGGACAAATACACTTTTAAAAGATTAAATAATTCTTTTAAAAAATTCGAGTAAGCAGCCTTTGCCAATTCTCTCATTTTAACACAGGATTGGTTTTTGTATCACAAGATACAAAAATTATTTTTAAAACACTTTTTCTGAAATAAAAGAAAGAAATGTGGTAAATGAATCAGTGTATAAGAATCCACAATTTTAATTAAAATGTTCCCTTGTAGGAATTCTACTCCTTTAATGTGCCGTCATTTCAAACAAAATAGATTATAATTTTATATACAACACTCGACGACTCTTAAATACCTTTTTGAATGTATTTCAAATGACTTGAAGTGGACGATTTTCTTGCAAAAATCGATTATTCTTATCGAAGGAGTTTTTGTTAGTAAATAGAGTTTGCTACTATATTTCAATTCGGATTCTATTTATTTACTAACGCCTATTAATGATAAGAATATTAACAGAATAATTCTTAAATTCTCAAAACAGTCTTAATAATTTGTAATATTTATCGAATGTAGTGATTTACTTAACAGTGATAATAATATTCCTCTACAACGAAGTGATTTGAATTTCATTCTAAACTCGTGATCCTACAAATGATCTTATAACCGTCTTACATGGATGCATTTATTGCACAGATAATATCTCGAATGAAAAGAAGAGCCTTGAATTTACTTTGCAATAGTTCTTCGAATATGAGGTCATGCGATTAGCAGTTTCGTGACTTTAGACTGTAATTAGGCGGCGATTTTCTTTGTACGCGGGGAAGCATTTCTTTGGGGAGAACTTTTGGTGTTAAATCATTCTTCATCAAAACAAACCTAATAACGAACAAATAGAATCATTTTTGAAAGCACATTGTAGAAATGTTAGGGTAAAGAAAAAGAGGTAACATTTGTTTCAATTATTTTTCCTCAATTGTGCTGCTAGCACGGTGGATTGTAATTATCTTCACTGAATTTGAAAAAATGATAATCTGCTTGCTGTAAAGAACAACATTTTTTAAATATTTCATAATAAAGCATTTCTCTAAGTAAAAATTTCTTAAGTAAATTTTAAAATTTTGTTTTTATTATTCAAGACTTTTCTCACAAATCATTAATCTTTGAGTTCTTCAAAAATATTATTAAAAAGATTCTGATAGGATATATTTGAAGGGGGGGGAAATCGACAAACTTATCACCTTTTACGAAAGTAACTTTACGAAAGAATATGACCTTATAAAAACTTATTTTTGCTTTAACTTATAATATACCTTTACAATGCTATAAATTTCTTTTTCATTAAATATTTTTTTTTTTTCACAAATTACAATTTTGAAAATCTAGCAATGAGCTTTTAAAATATCAGAAAACAATTCTTAAGATACATTTATTTGAATTAATTTTTTAAAAATAAATCTTGAATTCATAAAGTTGCATCCAATTTGTATAAGCAATAAAAAATTTTAATACTTAAATGAACACTTAAAAATAAACAATTTAGTAATATGGAAAATACAATCAATTGATTTCGAATGTAAAAAAAATGTTAATGAAAAATATAATTTGCTGCATGTAATTCGCTTTTCTTTAATTAAAAAAATACGCAACTAAAAAGAAAGTTGGTGCAGTTTAAATGAAGCTGGTGTTCCATTTGCATATTTTTGTCAATTTTCTGGGAAAATACGAAACGAATAGTAAGACTAATGCTTCCATACAAAGATGCAAATCTCAAGTGACATAAACGTATAAGCGAGTATGGGTATAGGGACAGGCAATTAGAACATGGCAATTTCAGCTTTCTCAGACATCTCGAATTTCATCGCGGGTTTTCACAACATTCGATGAAATTCAGACAATTAGAGACTTGATAATATCAGGTCCAATCTGTTAAAAAAATAGTAATGTGCATGTCGTCTAGTTGCTAAAAACGTAGGAATGTAATAAAAGAAATATGACACCCAGCGTTGTATCTAATTTATGGAACTTATTTCAAGATACGAAATGAGTACATAGAAAACCCGTGCTCCACGATGATAAATGAATATCGAAATTCATTAACGAATTCACAGTAAACAGAGTTGCTGAAGGAGTAGGATTAACTTGCTTAGAGACACTAAAAATGCCCAGAAGTTTTCAGTGGGAATCAATATCGAGCTGCTCAACTGTAAGCAACTGAACTATTAATCCAGCTTTGTACTTGATATTTTAAGCTGTTTTAGAGCACTCAGGAAACTATCATGTGCGTGTACCATAACTGTTAGCCGGTTAATTTTTTTAACTATACCAACCCATGTTCATACCAAGTTTAATTAAGAAGTTCGGCAGATAATAGACCAAAAGAGAAAATTTTCTGAACTTGACTGTGTATTTATATTAAGGAAGTGGTACAGTGTTATAACCTGTTTTATTTAAAGTATCCATTTTGTGCTTTTGTTGAGTCAGATATATGAATGACACCAAAATATTTTTAAATGCAGTAGAATCCCAATAAATCGATTTAATTGGGACCCTCATCACCTAAGTATACTCGCAGAACTTTCCATTTCGGACATCCAATAATGTATTGAAATTCAAAAGCAAGGAAGGAAGTTTCAAGGAAAGGTAACACAGAATTGTAAACGAAAACTAATTTCACATAATTAACAATCGCAAAAATATGTCTAGAGTTGTTTGTTTTTGGATAGAAATTCTCTTTCTTATAGAGTTGTGACGCAAAGCAACAGAAAATGACTTTCGCCTACGAAATAGCTTTTGATTCGAATTTATTTTATTTTTACAACAGGCTCGTGGTTTTTCTTTACGTTTCATTTCCTCGCTCATAAATATGTCTTCTAACAGTTCCACAACATAATAATACATTTTCCAGATAAGGGTCGACTGGGCAAAACCGGCATGGCAAACACAGGAATGTTAAAATTCCAAGAGAAATATCAGGGGGAAAATATTGCATCTGAATCTCCTCGTACTAGCGAGATTATCGAATCTATTGTCATTAAAATATAGAAGTTGAAAAATTCAGATTGTCAAAGTATAGCAAAGTACAGAGCGTAGATATTTTCGAGTGAAACAAGTTAAAGCTCTCATTGATCTCCTTCTTCGTCAACATCTCCGTAGTGGCTCCGTTTCTAAACATGAGATGTTTTCTTTTTATGAGCCAACGCTCTACTAAACTTTCAAGCCTTAGGGCCATATTGTTTACCCGTAAGTACCAAGGGCCAAAAACCGTTTTAATTCCATTATCTATAATTTCCAGACCAGTCGCCGAGTAAGCGCTCTGAGCAAGCATATACTTGCTAACTACAAACTATAGTCAGTGAAAATCACAATTACATAAATCTCATTAGTATTTTTTTACAAGTGGATACCCCGCGGTTTCATTTGCGTTCATTTAGCTTTTCCGTTCCTGAGGGATTTTCAGGATTAAAATCATATGTTCGATTCAGGATATATACATTCCAAACAATGATATACATACATATGCGATACTCTTTACCCCAACATAACTACCGAGGGTAACAGCGGGGTGTTCACTAGTTCATAATATTAGTGGGATTCATTTCAATTACTTGTTGGTTGTTATGACTAAGTTAAATTTTCTGCGTAATTATGCTTGTCATTAAGCTTTACCTAGCAAGTCAATAAAACCGAGTTATTATCATTCTGTGTTTTTAATCCAACTTATTACAGCAAAAATAAGCTATTCGCTGTCGCGGGCCGTAGTTTGGAGACCCCTGCTCTACAGTCTTATTAGATCAATATATTACAGCGCCTTATTTTGTACCAATAAATTACTCTTCTGATTTGTAATAAGTTTAAAGTTTCAGTTCATTTCCTTCCAAGAAAGAGAGAAATATATTCTTTATATGAAATTCAAGTATTAGATTATATTAGGAAGAAAATCATCTCAGTCAATTAATTACAGCACAACACAAAGCCTTTCATGGGCACTCTGCTGAAACATTATTTGAAATCAGGATTTTACCTTAGAGATGAAATATTGGATTAATTTTTACCTTATAGATCAACAAAATCTAACTACCAAGCTTCATTTAACAGTAAATAGGAAAGCGAGTATTCACAATAAATAAAAGTGATTAAAATTTTGAAATGTAATATAAAATGGAATGCTTAGAATTTTAAAATATGCATTTCCATAAATTTCTAGAAAGTATTTGTATTTTCATGAAATGCCAATATGCTGTACATTATTTTCTCTAAATATCCGATTTAATTTCGTTAACAAAAATATTTTTACTAACCCAGGTGCCAAGTAAAAAATTGGATTATTGATTATTTTGCACCCATAGCGTTCTGCAAATTGCTTGTAGTATCCCAGAGAAAAGCAGAACGGCCATTAACAGGGAAATGACGGAAATCCTGTTGTCGCTGCTATAAGACTGCCTCAGATATTAAGCTCGGAAGATAATTGTGTCCCTAATTTGCCCATTTGTAGAACAATTCCCTATCATTAAGTTTCATTAGAAAGGTAAGTGTTTGGATTGAGAAGAATTTTCAACAAGATGTTTTGCAATTGAATTGTATGGAGATCAAATGTTTCCTTTGCAGAATCTATTATATTTCTCTTGTAAAAGAATTGAATAATATTGTCCAGAATCGAATGGGTTAATGTATCTTGTTTCAATCCTTAACTAAAAAAAAAAAAATTGCTGTCATTGTCTTCTTTTGCTATTTTAGCATATAAAGCTCCTCGCTAAATGATTTAAAATTCTACACGCGAGTTTTTATATTGACTTAATTGATTATTGGGAATTTAAATTTTACAATTAAATACTTTTTTTTTCAAAACTCAAATCTTGTCTCACTAATTGACCTTTGATTCCTGTTCTTCAGAGTGTGTTCTTTATGAGTAGATTTCTTTTTTTCCCGCTCACATAAAAAAAAAGTGCTACAGTGGGTAAAAAGTATTTGCACACTTACATTTTTGCTTGCAAATCATAAAATTAAGCATGAACAAATACAAAAATTGGTATTGCCAAAGTAGAATAAGTTTAATCACCTAAATTAAACAGAAAAAAATACAGTAATATAAATAACAATTTTTTTTTTTTGCAACAAAATTAAAATATCTCGTGTCAAAAAGTATTTGCACACCCGCATGAATGCAAAAGAAATATAATGTATAAGAAAATTTCAAATAACTAATATTTAGTATGCATTCCATTAACATCTATTACTGCTTGTAATCTTGCTGGCATTGATTTAATTAAATATTCTGTAACAATAGGGTCAATATTTGACCACTCTTCAATAAGAGCTTGTTTAAGTGCAGATTTGCTTGAAATCTTTTTTCTTACTTTTAAATCCAAAGAATTCCACAAATTTTCCAAAGTATTTAAGTCTGGTGATTGCGGCGGAGTAGCAAGTCTTCTGTGTACATTATAAAGCAACCACATTCGTGTTATACCGGCAGTGCGCTTGGGATCATTGTCATGCTGAAAATAGTACGAATTACTGATAGCCAATTTTATTGCACTTTGTGGCAAGTCATCTCGCAACACATCAATATAGGTTCATATTCCCATGTCATATTCCCATCAATGAAACAAAAATTACCAACTCCTTTGCTAGCCATACACCCCCAAACCATAACAGAGCCTCCTTCATGTTTAACTGTAGGTAATACATTTTTTAGTATGGAAAGCCGTGCAAGGCTTTCTGCAAACTAATTTGCTGCCATCTGATCTTAAAGATATTGAACTTACTCTCGTCGGAGAATATGACACTTTTCCAGAAGTCAATTGGCTTATTGATATATTTCTTAGCGAATTCGAGTCTCTTCTGTCTATTTCGTTCATTTATAAAAGGTTTTTTCCTTGGAGATCTCCCATAAATTTGTGCATCGTGCAGGACATTTCGAATACTTTGGGCACTAATTTGAACTCCAGATGTTGAAGCGACATCATTGGCTAATGTTATCGCACTAACAAATGGATTTTTTGATGCCTCTCTTATAATTTTTCGCTTAATTCGCTGTGAAAGTTTCTTTGGGCGTCCAGAACTCAAGTTATTTGATGTAGATCCTCTTTCTTTCTGACGTTTTATAATGTACCGAACAGTAGAAAAGCAAACATTTACTTTTTTATCTATTTCTCGATAACTTAGGCCATTTTCACGAAGAGAAACAATTTTTCTCGCAACGAGATCGGCAATTTAGATTTCTTAGGTGCCATCACAAATTGAAATCAACAATCAACTGATAAAGTATCGACACTACCTCCCTTTATAGTCGTCTTACGTATGTTATTTACTGCGGGATGACTATCAAATAATTAGCAAAAAAATGCAAATTTCCTAAAGCTGAGTTGAGTGCGCAAATACTTTTTGACGTAAGGTATTTAAATTTTATTGCAAATTTTTTTTTTTTTTACTTGTATTATTGTATTTTTTAAAATTAGTTTAGATGAATAAGGTTATTATGTTTTTAAAAGGCCCATTTTTGTACTTTTTAATGCATTTTTTATGAATTGTAAACAAAGCTGTATGTGTGCAAATACTTTTGTATCCACTGTAAATAAAATTAAATGCATTTATATTATATCAATCCTTTTTGGGATAGATAATAAGAATTTCTGGCGCTCGGTGCCACAGGTTTCGGGTTCGAGTATCGGCGGTGCCATGGCTGTTTGTAGTGGTTTGGAATCCACTTTAAACCGTAGGTATCGATCTAATATTACTGTAGGGCGTAGGACTAACAACCCTTCCCCATCAAAAGAAAACATCTCCTGTCCCGAAATCTGGCAGAAGGCCCAGCATGGGGCTGTGGCGTCGATGAAGAAGACAATGAGAATTGACAAGATATGACACATGTCTATAGCAATAAAGGTTTTCTTTAAAAGGATGCCACACAATAGTACAGGAAGAAAGGCTTTAAAATGTAGTTAATTAACTTTCTTTTTACCACGATGAAAAATTGAATGCATTATGGCAAATTTCAAATGAATTATTTATAGATCATAGTTTTAAAATCTTGAAAAATCTAGCATTTTAGAAATGTCTTTTATTTGAATAAAAGGGAACTGATGAAAACAACGATAGAAAAGTACGATAGAGATTTAATATTGAATTATTGACTACTTATGGCATCCCATTAAGAAACAAGACAAATAAGAATAATTTAACAAGAGTTCTTTTGTAGAAGATACAGAAGTCTTCCTTCAATCAAAAATAAGTAATTTCAAGCTCATCAAAATTCAAAAAGCAATCCTGAAAACCAAACGCCTACAAATAAATGCTTTTTGCAAAAGAAATAGATAAAATAGTGTCATTTCTCTTTGTATACTTATTTTCATGATATGATTTACGTGTTATTTTAATTATTATCTTGAAAACTAAATTTTTGAATTTTCTGTATATTTTTATTCATTTTGATTAAGTTTAAATTCACTGAAATAAATAATGGTTTTGAAAATAATAAGACCTCCCAACAGATCTGCATACATTCTTTTTTGGCCGATTTACTGCAACTCATTGCAGTAAATATTTTCGAGAGGATCACGAATATGCCCCATCTACATTAAATTAAATAAAATACTACATGATTAAATAAAGTACTACATGATTAAATAAAATACTACATGAGTAAATATCAGATAAAAATTTCAAACCCATTTTAAAGGGCGGGTATATTTCGCAATCAAATGCTATCATTTAAAGGGCTGAGTGGCTAGCGCTCTGGCGCTCGGTACCACAGGTTTCGGGTTCGAGTCCCCGGCGGTGCCATGGATGTTTGTAGTGGTTCGGAATCCACTTTAAACCGTAGGTCCCGGCCTAATAGGAACGTAGAGCGTTGCGGGGACATTGTTACTCCGCGTCCGTATCTTCAAGTGACACGCGCCTCCTGGGTAATGCAAAGTGAGTAACGTCTGTGCAGCGCTTGTCTTAAGGCATCCAAGACCAAGCTGTCTAAGGTTTGCCAGCTACATTGGAACAAAAAAAAATACTATCATTTAAAGATGCCAGATTTTAGTGTTCTATTTAGTGTTTAATATACCTATTACTGCTAATTTAACAAATTTCAAATCAAAGTTTCTTTTAAGAGAAAAACTATTTATTTGATATTGAAAAGAAACTCAAATTCTGAAATTTTAATGAATAGTAATTTTACAATCCTTCCTTTAAAGTTCCTTCATATAATCTCTGCAAGAAGCCATAGAATTTTTCCTAAACTGATTCTGGCCAAAATCAAATCAAAATTTCCCTTTTCATGCTTTCTACTGATACTGATTCTTTCAACAATACTGATTTTCATTTATCAGCACAAAAACTACAGAAATGGATGTCCAGCCAATCGACCCCCTGCTTCGAAAAGACATCAAATGGAATTTATCGTGGACCGAATCGTGGATCAAATTTATCAAATGGACATTTGTGATTCGAATGAGAAAATTATTAATGATTACTAAAAGAAAACATAAAAAACTTAAAGCAGTTTTGATTATAGCCGAGGGTACAGAGATTGGTGCTTCCCTGGTTGACGTAAAAATACAGTATAATAAAAGAATTTGATTACAATGAGAATTTTAGTATTTGGAGTAATTTTCACAGAAATGGTTTTTATGGATCGATTTTTCTTTTATATTCCTGCCTTAAAATAATGTTCTCTAATATATGACATATATGTATTAATATATGTATCTAATACATGTATTATTTAGCAACAAACAAATCTACTTTGCTTAGGGCAGTTTTGACAATAAATAGAAGTATAGCATAAGTTTGACAATAAATAGATGTATAGAATAAGTTTGACAATAAATAGAAGTATAGAATAAGTTTGACAATAAATAGAAGTATAGCACAAGTTTGTCAATAAATAGAAGAAATACACAATCGGTCCGTTAGTGATAATTATTTTCTAGTCTTCAATGAAATTAAAACATTGAATAAAATAGTTTTCTTTAATTTAGGACCGCTTTATGCATACCTGTTTGCAGCCTAAACTTATTTTGTTATCTATTTTTCGTGATCTATTTGATTTATTTTTGTTTCCATATATAGGAATAGTATGTTAGATTTGCCATGCCAATTAATAAAGCATAACAATTATAGAAATGCGTCTGATGAGTGACTAGTGTTCTGGCGCTGATGCCAAGCGGCACCATGGATGCTTGTAGTACTTTAAACCGGTCTAATAGGACTGTAGAGCGTAGAGCTGACAACTCTACCCTGTAAAAAAAAAAAACCTGTCTCGAAATGTGCCAGTAGGTAGACTGATTGCCTTGGCCCACCATGGGGCTGTGGCGCCAATGAAGAAGAAGAATTATATAAAACATAAATGAACTTTTATATGATTTGATACAGATCCTATTCCATATAAAGAAATCTCAGTTATTTTTTATTATTATTTTTCCACTCTCTACTTGGAAAGGGAGAAAAATAATACTCTAGCACGAATGTTGATGTTACACATACATGCAACCTATTTGCTTTCATTTTAGTCTATTCATTTTAAAATAATCGTTGTTGAATGTTTCTCAGTAAGAAGTTAGAGCGTTTCCGTTATTTACACATATATTTTAAAATGCGTTGAAATTTTTTAAGGTTTAAACAAAATGCCCAAAACATATGAAATTAATGTATACTCATGATATTAACTTCTGTCTCATCAGTTTTCAGTTCTAGTTTAAAACTAATTTTATTATTCATATCATTTTTAAGCTAGAATTTAATTTCTATCCTATGGAATTTCTATACAATTCCCATTTTAGTATTCATTGCGTTCATTGTTGTTTATTCAAGCTATTCGTTAGTTCATTTAAAATACATTGGAAGTCATCACTGGCTGATATTTGGAATTCCATCGGAAAACCTATTTTCATGAGAGGCATTAAATAATAAAGCAGAATAGGTGTCGATTAAGTTAAAACAACGTAGTTCATTTAAAATACATTGGAAGTCATCACTGGCTAATATTTGGAATTCCATCGGAAAACCTATTTTCATGAGAGGCATTAAATAATAAAGCAGAATAGGTGTCGATTAAGTTAAAACAACGTAGTTCATTTAAAATACATTGGAAGTCATCACTGGCTAATATTTGGAATCCCATCGGAAAACCTATTTTCATGAGAGGCATTAAATAATAAAGCAGAATAGGTGTCGATTAAGCTAAAATAACGGAAATGTCTAAATTGAGGATTTTTAAGTCATTTCAAAGAATATTGGATATAATTGCAAGGTAACGAGCTTTATTGGTTTACGCATTTCAACGGCAATTCCAAACGGAGATCATTTGCCTTCTTCAATTGTTAATTAACGAAATGTTGAAATTGGAGTCTTAATAGGACGACCAAGGAATAAGTTCTAAGAAAATGTTTCACGAAAGATAGGATACAATGTAAAACATAACAGGAAAATCCCAGCAAGACCTTGCTAGACATGACTTGCTTGATGGGAAGAATTCAGAGGTTTAATAAAATAATTAGAAGACACACCTTCCACTAGGAATTTGAGCTGAAGTTTAATTTAGAATTTGCCAGTCACTCAAAAAAAAAAAAAAAAAAATCTGTAAAAATAAAATAAATTAGTATTTACTAAAATTTGAGACATGTTGGTTTACAAGTTATTAATTCGCTAGAGCTGAACAAACCAAAACTAAAGAGAAATTCCCGCTAAGAAGTTCAGAAATTCTCTAAATTTTGAAATCAGAGAATAATAATAAAATGAGTTCTATGAGTCGATTTCTGTTATTTTATATATATTTCCTACATAAAAGCAATTTATGACTCTCTTTGCTAAATGACAACCCCTTGAATATTTCACGGTTGAGAAAAACAGCAGCCCTATTTTCAATGAAATCCATTTCTTTCGCTCTAATCTAGTTAGAAGAAGTAATATATTTTTTTCCCCCTGCCAGATGGAGCTCGATAAGTAAATGCTTATGTTGCATGCAAACAGCCTTAAAGCGATCAGGAGAAAAATCGAAATTTCTTTTCCTTTCACCAATGCATAGTGGATACATTTCAACTCAGATGCATTATTATTATTAAATTATCATTCTTTATGCTTAAATGAAATAATTGAAAAATATTTTTAAACTGAAAGGGGGTTAGTGAAAGTTCAAAGCAAGTTTACAAAATATATTGCTGAAATGCTTTGTGTCATGATTCAAAATGAAAATAAATACTTTATTTGTGTATTCGAAATATCAAATTACAAACCAAAAGTATTATTTATACCGAAGAGTTATATTTCTGCCATAATAAAGACTTTATAATAGTATTGCTGAATTTATATCGTAAGGCAAATGCAATAAATGTATTTAAAGCTTTTTACTTAAAACGTTGTAATGAACGCTTACCTTTTAATACCTCCAACTGAAATTGGCACATGAAAATGTTTCACTTAATTCTATTCCACTTATAATATTTATAGACCCCAAAATAGCTTAACTTTTTTTCTGTATTTATAGGAGAAACCTAGATAATGATTTTTAACTTTTAGTTATGTTTTTATTTCAATGTTCAATTGTTTTGTGATCAAGTATCTAAAACAACTAATTCTTATACTTTGAATTTAAGTATAAAGTTAACCATAATAGTTATCAGAAAGTTTAAAACTGTCACAACAAATTTAAAATTCGAAATTACAAAATATAGTATACATTAAAAGGACGTAGAATTAGAATATGTATTTAAAAATTAATTATCTCAGCTTGATGAAAAAAAAAAAAAATTCAGATGATTTTTTAAATTAATTTTTGCTGACATTACAAAATTATGAACAAGCAAAAAGTTTTGAAACCTTTTTTAAAACGAACGTACAGTTTTAAGGGTTTTTAATACTTACATTCTGAACTATTTCGGTATAAGTTTTTAAAATATGAAAAAAAAAGCTGTTAGACAACGTGCATAAAACTTTATATATATCATAGCTCATTTAATAATTAAGGTGATTTTACTCTGTATACAAAAATGTCAGAAGTGATACACACAGATCAGATTAATTATTAAAACAATACAAAATTTTTCAGAGCTAATTAAGACAACAAAATTTATTTAAGCATGATTCTCAATAATTCAATTAGTTTTTGAAATTTAATTTAAATTTAATATTTTTCTTGAAAAATAAAAAAAAAATATTATTTAAAATAATTGAATAATATTTTAAACTAATCTGATGAAAAAATTAGATATAAAAAACTTCATCATGTAACTTTAATTAATATTATTTTAAAATATTAAATTATCAGCAAAATTTTAACTGAACTTATTTTTGAAAAGATTCCTTTTATATATATATAAGGAGGGAGGGAGTTAGTAAGTATGTGTGTGTGTGTGTGTGTGTGTGTGTGTGTGTGTGTGTGTGTGTGTGTGTGTGTGTGTGTGTGTTAATTAAAAATATAGTGAAAATAAAAATGTTTGCAAAAATAAAGGAATTGTTAACAGTAAAGGATATTAGAAAAATTTTAAATGTTTTCTTTGCTGAAATAAAGTCTTATTTGACAAAAAAATTTTTATTATTAAAAAAAAAATTACAATTTTCATTAGTGAATTTATGGGTATTTAAAGTGTGTTTGAGATAAAAATAACCCTTTTAATTTTTTGGGTAAACCTACAATCATAAATCTTTTAAGTTGTTTCTGTACTTATTAAATAGAAACTTAATTTTCGATTTATTTTTCGAACACCCCAAATCGCTTCTGTCACAGAACATATTAAAATCCTTTCATCAAAGGAATTGCTGAAACATTATTAAGTTTGAAAAGGATTTTGCAGAATGAGAGAAAAAAAAAGGGCCTTTATTAACTCAAAATAAGCTCATGAATTACTTAAAGCGAAAATATGTTTTTCAATCTGGAAGGAGGAAAAGAGGCTTTACAAAATAACTACGCCTCCAGGGGAATCCCTGGAAGCTCCAGAAAGACAAAAAAAAATATCTAATGAAGTAGGTACCATCCATTCAGGAAATCAATCCCAGGAACATCGGATAACTGAAAAGCGATTACCGTGAAAACTGCTTTGAGGATACACAAGTTTGCAGCTGAAAAAAACGATTTAGTTCTCAAGTGGCAGGAAGCGAAACTGGTTAGGTTAGATCAGGGGTCTCCAAACTTTCCAGCCTTAGGGCCATACTGTTTATTCCAGTAAGTACCAAGGGCCAAAAGCGTTTTAATTTTTCTGTCATTATCTATAATTTCTAGACTAGTCGCCGAGTACGCACTCTGAGCGAACATACGCTTGCTAAATTCACTGGTTCAATGACTACAATTACTATTGTGTGCATCGATACGATCGTGACACTTGGCGTTATCTAGTGGTCAAGAGCGGAAATAGGTAGGTAATATACTTTATCGCTAACATATGGCGGTAGTAGTATTGAAAGCGTAGTAACAATTAAACATTCGTGAATAACCTCATTGGTTCGAAGAAGTTCTGGTGTATTCCACTCACTTCGAGATCACAGTAATTGGAATATTACACTGATCCCTGCAATTTTTTATCCAACTTATTACAGCAACAATAAGCTATTCGCTGTCGCGGGCCGGATGGATAACACTGGCTGGCCGGATTTGGCCCGCGGGCCGTAGTTTGGAGACCCCTGAGTTAGATCATAGGGTACATTTGATGTATCCGAAATGTTTGGAAAGATTAGACACTTTTATATCTTTGTTTTTTAAAATTTTCATTCTTGACCGAGCTTTTATAACTGTTAACTGCACAGTTTAGAGCAAAAATTCCCAATTTTCACATGTTACAGTTTTTAAAAAGCAGTAAATATTTAAAAAATAAAAAACAGAAAAGATATGTTATATTGTGCTTTAAATAAAATGATGGATCAGCATTTTTAAAAATGTGTTCCGAATAGAGTTAATTCTTGAAGTCAACATGTTCAATTTTTTCTTTCTTTCCAACCACAATGCAACTTAATTAACATTTTATCACATTTCTGACTATAGCTTCAGAAAAAAAAACTATGCAGAGAAGTATGGGGAAGCAGAATACAGAAATTAATGACATATTTATAGTTTAAACAATTCTAATTTAAAGTAATGAATTTATAGTGATTTTGAACTCAGCTAAGAAAAGCAACAAAAAAAAAAAAAAAAAAAAAAAAAAAAAAAAAAAAAAGGCTTAAACATTGACTTAAGACATATTAAAAATCTTCAAAATAGATTCAAAGGAATAAAAATTTTGAAATATGCATAATTTGTCTTTCATTGTGTTATTTAAAATTAAAAAAAACTAGCTGAGATGCATTTCACATTAAAAATATATTATTTAGAAGAAGGAATACTTAAAATATATTTTCAGTATGCATCGCATATTTACATTTGCAATGAGTAGGGGAAGAAAACCAAATCTACTACTCCAAGATGTATTATTTCTTTGAAACAAAATCAACTTTCGAAAGTTATGTCTTATACTGAGTATACATTTTAGTTAATTACTTTTAAGTCTAAAGGAAATGATTTCAAACGAATATGCCCTTGTTAAATAGCTTGTAACTATTGATTAATATAATTTATCATTATACAGCATAATTTCAAAAGAAGTGTTTACTTCTTTTTCGGTGTAATTAGTTGGAAAGCAAAATAAAGGGACATTTTGAATAGAATATACAGCTGCCAGTATTCCATTTTCAAAATTTGAAAAATTTTACGACATCCACTTTTGAAAAAGAATATCAAGACAAAATATTAGACTGCCAACATACATTAAAAGCCTCAGAATTTTTTCTGTGAGGAATACAAGCAGCTATTTATAATCTGCATAGGAATATTAATCTGTGAAATTTTTTTCAAGGAGATTTGTGTCAAAATGATTACCTAACAAAAAAAAAATCGTCTAAAAATGCTTTTTTTTTTACGAAGAGAGTTAGCAGAATTTCAGTATGAGAAAGAAATGGCAACAGTTTTTCCAAAAATAAATTTATGAACGTGGTTAGAATACGAATAGCAGAATTCTTATGAAAAGGGACATGACTCATTAACAGGTGGGCTGAAAAGTTCATAGGCTGACACATAGATGGCGCTACTGGTATTAAATTCATATTTAGTTATTTTTAGTCCATTATTTTTAGTTAGCCCTAACCTTCAAAAGACACGTGTATAAATTTGACAGCTGTTGCACCATTAGTATGTGAGTTATAGCATTTTTAGTGAAGTTATAGCATTTTTAGTGTTCATCACGTGCACTCGGCTGAGTGTCGATTGGACTCCGGTGTGAAACGATGGAGCCATGTTTCATCCATTGTCACATATCGACAAAAAAATTCGGGTTTATTACGATTGAACAGCTCCAAACACTCCTTAGAATCATCAATTCGTTGTTGTTTTGGGTCGATTGTGAGCTCCTGCGGCACCCACTTTGTACAGAGCTTTCGCATATCCAAATATTCATTCACGATATGTCCAACACGTTTCTTTGATATCTTTGGGGTCTCAGCTATCTCAATCAACTTCACTTTACGGTTATCAGAAATTATTTTGTGGATTTTTGATGTTTTCGTCGGTAACAGCCTTTTGGGGCGTCCATTGCGTGCATCGTCCTCAGTGATTTCACCTCGTTTAAATTTAGCAAACCACTTCTCTACGGTTGATTTTTCTGATGCAAAGTCCGAATAATGATTATCAAGTCAAGCCTTGGCTTCGGTAGTATTTTCTTTTCATAAAAAGCAATGCTTTATTAACACACGAAATTCCTTTTCATCCATTTTTCAAACTAACAAAATTTGCTTCACTAAAAATGCAATAACTCACATACTAATAGTGCAACAGTTGTTAAATTTACACACGTGTCTTTTGAAGGTTAGGGCTAACTAAAAATCATATGGATTTAATACTAGTTGCACCATCTATGTGTCAGCCTACGACCTGTTCAGCCCACCTGTTATTAGACAGGTACCTACGGTTTAAAGTGGATACTGAACCATTATAAACATCCATGGCACTGCCGTGTCTCGAGCCGAAAGCCTGCGGTACCGAGTGCCAGAGTGTTAGTCACCCGCCATCAGCCGGTATAGCCCCGCCCATTATATTAGTAAGCGCCGAAAAGATAATAATCATAAAAGACATATCATAAATAATTGCTTTTAAAACATATGAAGGGGTTAAAAATAAATGCACAAGTGTTTCTTTTTATTTTTATTTAGCATTTTATTTAAGAATCATAAATCAAATTGAAATAATTGTTGAAATTGTCCGCGTATGTGATATGAAACATTGTCTGGATTGCTGCCAAAATTTTTAAGTGACCTATTCGCTTCGTAATATCCAAAATAATTAATTGTTTTTGCAGGATTGATTTTCAAAGAATTGTTCATTCTTTCAATTTGCGGATATCTTTTGCTGAAATATATCACTAGTAAAAACAAATGTTCCCATTTTTTATTTGTATCAGCCAATGCATTATTAAATCAATAACAGTTAACTGGATTTATGACTGCGATTACCGTCTGTGGCCAGCAATCCGTGGTTTAAGTTCGGTACTTAATTTAAAATGGATGAGATTCAAAGCCGTATCGGATTTTCATGCCGAATTCAGTTGAAAGGATTTTCATTTAATTTTCACTTCATCTTTAAAAAGTATATCATCAGAGGTGTATCGATGAAAATTACTTTTATATTTTCAGCAGTGGTCTCTGAAATAGTTAACAACTACACTGATTAACTGGGCTTTAGTTATAGAAAATATAAAAAAAATAAAATCTGGTAAAAAAGAATATTAATTTCTATTTAATAAATTAAACAATAAATAACAATTAATAAGTATTGAATTATTTCGATATTTATAAATTTGGACCTGATTGTCAAGTGACTAGCTTTCTGAAGCTCGGTGCCAGAGGTTCCGGTTCGAGTCCCGGCAGTGCCATGAATATTTGTAGTGGTTTGAAGTCCGCTTTAAACCATAGGTCTCTGTCTAATATGATTGTTGGGCGTATGGTCGACAACACTACCCTGTAAAAAGTAGCCATCTCCTGTCTGGAAATCTGCCTGTAGGAGTCAGACTTGGCCTGCCATTGGGTTGTAGTGCCAGGATGTTAGTTAGTTTAGATATTTATCAATTATAAAAAAATTATGTATTGAATATAATTTTTTATTAAAACATTAGCTATAATTATAATTATTTTAATTTAACCATCATCCTTTTTTTTTTTTTTTTTTTCTAACATATTTTTAAAAAAATTATTAAATTTCATTTTTTCTAGCTAGTTTTAAAAATTTCCATTTTAAAAACATTAAGTAGTGTTTCAATATCTACAACATGTTTCTCAAAGTCTATAAGAACAAGGACTGCAATATTATTCTATATCTGTTTAAATGTTTTAAGTTCACAGTTAATTAAAATAGCAATAAATTAGTAATAATAAACAATCTTGTGTCAATTTTTATATAACTTTTAAGCCACTAAAACCTTGGCAGAAATAAATTGAAATCCATCAACAATTTAACATCACATCAACATTGAAATAAAAAAGCAGCAATAAAATTTCGTAATCATACTAATCATTTAAAAATCAGAATAATTTTACAAATATTTGATTTATGCATTATGTATTGTAACGCCTCAACCTGTATTAGACCGATAACGGCTTCAAGAAGAGAGCCACTTTCAGGTTGATGGGAACACTTTAATTTTTATTTACAAGCCCTATTTATATAATATATATATATTATAACATTTGATCACAAGTGCACGATTAAATCGCAGATATAGTTCACTTGTTCACTTCAAGGTCGGAGATTCTTCAGTCTTCATCGAATCTAATTACCTGGCTTGTGGCAGTTCTTAATTATAATACGGCATGATAAACAAACCCCCAAGGTATTCACTTTGAAAAACAGGTGGAAACAGTCACTTCCACCTAATTCAGTCACTTCAGAAAAAATATAAACAGTCACTTCTGGTCCAGTCGTCGCAGAACTCTCTCCTTTCTGCTCCAAAACCTCATTTTTAAAATAATACGTCAAGAGGGAGGGAGTCAGCTTCCCTCACTTCTCATTGGAGTAAACATTTCTCAGTTCGTTGTCTATCACCCATCCCGATCGAACACATTGTATAGTCCATAATCAATCAGTAATTAGGCACCACATCCATTCTAATTATGCACCAAATATTAGCGCATGTCTGCCGACCTGTGAAAATCGCACAGAAAATCGCTAATTTTATGAGACTCATTATATATGACACTGAATATCTGCTATCAGATTTGAGTACACAGGTTGTTCTCAGTAATACATAACACTAATTGCATGTACTATAACTACCCACAATACTGTTAATCTGATGTCAAATTTGAGTGATTTTTTTAGTATTCGTCAAATAACATGCATTCCTCTCTCCTGGGAATTAAATGCCAAAACCCTTCTCATGAGAAAAAAAAAAAATGTTGTAATAAAAATAAGGATTGCAGCATTATTTTATAACCAAATAAATTTGTTTATGCATTCAGTTGTAATAATAATCTTATTTTTATGCTAATTTTAAATTAATTATAATTTTATGCTAATTTAATTTAATTTTTTATTTTTAAGCTTTTATGCTAGTTTTTTTTTTTCACCAGTGTTTGTGAAATAAACTGAAATCTATCAACAATTTAATGCACTGAAATAAAAAAGCTGCAATAAAATTTCATAACCTTATTAATTATTTAAAAATCAGAATAGTTTCACGAATGTTTAATCTATGCATTGCATATTTGCATTTATTTTCTGATTCATATACATTATAAAGCAGCAATGGATTTACTTATTCAACGTTTTTAAATGTTACTGTATAAAAAAACTTTACTAGTAAAATAATAGTTAATAAATAATGTTATAGTTTCAAGGTACGTGGAAATATAAAGATAACAATACTCTTGTGACTTTTTCGCATTCAACAGAAAGAATACCAATAAATAAAATAAACATCCAATACAAAAGCAAACACAGTATTTGATTAAGCCATGCACAATTCCAAAAAAGAATTACGAACATCTGCAATAATGTAAATTCTTTATTAAGTTCCTGATAAAAAAAATAAGGAATGTTTAGAATAAATTAGAGTTAGCATAACATATGCAGCAGTTGAAATAGAAACATGCGAGAAGAGTTATTCTTTTTTTCTACGTTTGAATTCTGCCATCTGTCACTACTAGAAACATGAAAACACAACAAGGTGTAATTACTTTCTGTGAAAGAAAAGTATGCATGAATTTTTGTTTTGGTGCAGTGGAAGATGGTTTTCATTTGTTTTTTTTTTTTTTTTTTTTTTGGTTAAGCAATTTGGCAACAGGGTATTAGCAACAAGTTGGATTTAATGAAATTCGTTCGTAGGATATTATTTTTTGTGGTTACAGTTAAGCAAAAAATATGAATAGTTTGATTTAGTTGGGTAAAATCGAGTTTTATATTTGCTTTAACTTCAATAAAGTGGAAGAAAAGTATCAATAATTCACTAAAAAACATTTATTCATACATTACATTTTTAAATACATTACATACATTTAAATACATTCACTAAAAATATATTAAAATACATTTAACATGTTTTATTCTGAGAAATCTTTAGAAAAATGGAATTTTGTATACTATATTCCTAATATTGTCGTGCATTTATTAAAAAAAATTCTTTACAGAAATTTGAAATTTATAAATAAGGTAAGGTGAGGCTTATAAAATTAAGAGTAAATGTAACTTAAATTTTTATATAAAATTTGATATTTTGATTATAACTGAAGCATATATAAAAATTAGTATATGCCTTTTATTATTAAAAGCTTTCTTAAAAAATTCTTCTAACATAAACATGAACTAAAATTAGTTGAAATGAAATAATTTGGAAAACCGAGTTTTTATTGCTAATTAAAAAAAATACACTAATGGCCCTTAAAATTGCTGCACCAAAAAAATTATATTCTACTAACAGTCAATGGATCTCGACCGACGCGAGCAGCAATACTCATACGATAAACTGCAATCAGGCTATAATCTGCAATGCGACAATTCGACCTTCATCGAAGTCAGAAACGTGCTGGTACGCATTTCTGCTTCTTACACGAGGCATCACAGTACAATTTTTTAAAAAAAACGTTCATATGCAATTTGTGTATTGAGAAACCGGCTGAAAAATTTCCTCATTTAACACATTAAGGTAAATTACCGGCGACTGCTTTTTTGAAAAAAAGCTAATCATTTGCATATCATAGCACCTTCTTCCTGTTCATGTCTATTAGCATGTCGCCTTCTTGGTGTAGCAATTCTAAAATGGCCCTTAATGTATAAAATTATTATACAAAATAATATTATATGTATAAATTAATCTAAAAATTTATAAGTTATTATTAAGTTTAGAAATTAAACGTAAACAAAATATTGCACAATGTAAAGGTTCACGAACAATTTTGCAAAAAAAAAAAATTTGCGCAGAATTTTTGAAATTAAATGCTTTTTGTTTAATAATAAATTAATAAGGATGAAATGTGATAAAGGCATTAATTAAACTTTTTTTTATTCTTTTAATTTATTAAAATGTACGGCGTGCTGGCCGAATGACTGGCGTTCGGTGCCACAAATTTCAGGTTCGATTCCCAGGTGGTGCCATGGATATCTGTAGTAATTCGGAATCCACCCAAGCTGTAGGTTCCGTTCTAATATGATAAGCATTGGGCGTAGGGTTGACAACCCTATCTCGAATAAATAAATATCTTCTGTCTCGAAATCTACCATTAGACAGACGGCCATTCTCCATCAAGGAGCTGTTGCGCTAATGAAAAATTAAACTTTTCTTGATGAGATATTTCTAAACCAATTTTCATAACATTATTTAAAAGTAAATACTCAGAATTATTTATCTCTAATTTTAAATATTTCAATAATTCTTTTAAGAATTTATACTGTTAAATTTATTGTTTTCAAATACCGGGCATGTTTTCTTGAGTGATTCTCATTAGAAGGCAGATATGTAGCATTTTCAGCGTAACTCAAGCTGCAACATGGATCATCTGCCGCATTCAGCGACGTCTTTTCGTTTTTGAATTGAATGATATTTTTTTAATGAGGTATTGATACAGAAGATTAGTATTTGATAGGTATGTACCCTTCTTTACTGGTTCTTGAGCGCGAAGAAAGGACTTTTCTAACTGGGGATTTACTACTGTGCCAAAAAATAAGACCGATTTTAATTTTTTTCAAAAAATTCTTTATTTATTCTTCTAAATTTATTTCTTCGCCTTCAAAGTAATCCCCTCGGACACAATGCACTTCTGCTACATATTTTCCAATCCCTCAATGCATAGGGATGGCCTTCAAAGCGCGCGGCGATTCACGTTGATCTCTTCAATCCCTCAAAACGGTATCCTCGCAGTGGACTTTTGAGTTTAGGGAATAGCCAGAGTAGTACCACGGTGCTTAATCAGGTGAATGCGGTGGTTGTGGAACGATATGGGTTTCATTTTTGGCGAAAACGTCACGAAGAATCAATGCAGTGTGAGATGACGCATTATCGTGATGCAAAAAATTGTGATTGTCTTTCCATAAATGTGGCATCATTTTGCGAATAGCTTCACGCAAACGACGCATAACATTCAAATAATTTCCTTGTTGACAGTTTGGCCCGGCGAAAGGAATTCTTAATGCGCCACACCACAGTAATCGAAGAAAACAGTCAACCTGACATTGATTTTTGTGAGACTTTTGGCGTGCTCTTTTCGATCTTGCTTCACCTTTGTCACAATATTCGCTCTAGGTGATCGGTTGTTTCGGTCGTAAAAGCATAAATCAAGTCTCATGATGCATTTCAACCTGCCCTGATAGTCCAGAAAGCATTGTTTCACACTTCAACGCGACGATGTTTTTCCAAAAATTCAGTGTTTTCGGTACCAATCGAGATTTCACGCGTTTGAAGCCCAGCACATCTTTTTAAAATGGAATTTTGAAATTCCAAGATCATTAGCAAGGTATGTAATTGTAAATCGGCGGTTTTGTAGCACCAAATCTTTAATTTTATGAGCTTCGTCTGTTTGATTCACTGCATTGATTCTTCGTGACATTTTCGCCAAAATAGACCCATATCGTTCCACAACCACCGTATTCACCTGATAAGCACCTTACAACCTCTTTTGGCTATTCGTCTGGCTGTTGCGTCTGTCGAGCTGAGGACATGAGCTTCGTCTGTTCAGGTTGATGGTCCACCAGAGGGCTCTTCATCTTTAACGCGTTCTCTGCCTTCTTTGAATTGTTTATGCCCACTTGTAAACATTTCTTTCCAATAAAGGAATGCTCATTTCAAAATCGCCGGAATCAGTTTTAGCGTCTCACAAAAAGCCAAGCGTAACTCAAACACCAATGAATATTTTGACATCAAGAATTTCACACAGATGTCAAGGACGGTGCCAGCAACCTAAAAGGAAAAAAAAAAATTGAAATTCCATAAATTAAATTCAAATAATAATTAAAAAATTTTTCCAGAATTTTAAATTGAATATGGTCTTATTTTTTGGACACAGTAGTATCTCTTGCATTATTAAACATTGTTATATTCTGATTTTATTCATCCGTTCTCGAACGTTCAAATATTATAAGTGTAAATTTTGCCTTTCGAGCATTTCAGGTTTTTATAATTATATTCTCTCTTTTATTACTTTTTTTAACGTTATGAAACGAAGCCATCACTGGTCTTAAGCTTGACAATCTTTTCCTTAATTACAGCCTCTTAATTGTTATTGCTGCAAACCACTAAATATATGCAATTTTGAAGAAATGTATGCGGAGGAAAAACTATAAATTTTGTTTCAACTTTGTTAAATAATGTTTAATAAACAGTTTTGGTTTTTTTCTTTCTAACTTTTATATTCTATTTATATATCCATAACATTATTATTGTTATTAATTGCATTAATCAAGGAATTATTTCCATTTTTTTAGTGTTATAAGGAAATTCTTTGTAAAAATTAAATATTCCGTTATTTAACGGAAATATTAACTTTCTGCATGCCGCATTATTTACAAGACACTTGAGGTTTTACAAGCCTTGTAAAGAAGGTAGTGCATTTAAGATGCGAAACATTATAGTATAATGGGACATTTTAATAAAAAATAATTATATATATTTGTAATGTGCAGGTTGGGCAACCAGATTGCACCTGGGTTGAGATACCTGCGACTTTGTTTTGAAAACTCACAACTTTATTGACACACGCACATACAATTAGACATACAATATGTAACACATTTAAAGACATATAATTACAGATTCGTGGAAGGATTCCACTTTTAAACCGAAAACCCGATACCCAGCTACGCGCAGGATTGCGCGGGAATAGACTCCCTAGTGACAATCTGTAGGCCAACTAATACGCGAGGTTGTGCTAAATAATATTTCATTTCGGGGTGAGAGATTTGTAAACTAAAAGATTCTCAACAAAGCGCTTGGATGAACTCTACTTCCTCTCAAGTGACAGTCTCGACTCGGACAGACCCTTTCTCCCTAAGCGTGACAGCAGCGCAGTCTTGCCAGTGTGTAGGATGAAGCACGATTACATAATATTGTGACGTATACTATATATACATAATTTAATTTAATTATATTTATCTATACATATATGTTTGATATGACGAATTATACGCTGATCTAAAAAATAATACACATAGACGATTGAAAATATTAAAAAAAATATGTTTATTTTATTATACAGGGTGATTATAATTAAAGTCAAACTTACAAAATTTTCACTTTCTTCATGGCGCTATAAGCGGCATGAAGAAAAGGTAATTCACTACAATGGCAGCTTTGGCAGTGATATTTTGAATCGAAATTACAATGTATTTGGCGTGAGTTGCTCATTAAACCAACTGTAGTGTTCAATATAGCTTGATTGTTTCAGTATTTTGACGGAAAAAATGACTTCCTAGTCATTCAACGGTTAGTTGTGGCACTGTTAGTGGAAAGCCCACCCACCACGACAAGGTCATATCAAATCCGGTGGAATTTTTTTTTTTTGATGCCATATCGTGTCTCCTTTCTTCAAGTATCTTCAGTTCAAATTTGAACCCATTGTGGCGAGTGATTCTTTTTTTACAGCATTTTGAAAGTGGGACTTTTTATTCATAATCACCCTTTATATAAGATGATAAATACAAAGAGCCAAATATCTTTTCAACAAATATTTCAATAAAATATATTCTACTTTAATAATTCATCTATTTTCAGTCTTTTAAAACGTTATCATTAAATCAATAATAATTTAATTTCTAATTGGATCCTAAATAAATAAATTAACGAGTAATAAAATCTTATTTTCCTTTGATCTTTTCCTTGATCCCTGTAACTGAATAAAATATCATCTCAAACCGACTCTTGAAGTGCTTTTTTGTTTTTCTTCCGATTCCTTTAAGTCTCGACATTTATAAGGCGAACTTCAGAGATTTATCGCTCCTCTGCTGATACCGAGGGTGGAGGGTTGTTTTCTTTTTTTGATGTGAAACCCACACAGAAAGTAATTTAATTCTTCCTAGAGCCTTATAGACCCGACTTACTTTATACGGCATATTCCTTTTTTTTCCTTTCTGTTTTCTTGTGAAAACAGTAGCTACGGCAGGTTGTTAAGAGGTAGAAAGTAAGTATTTTATGGTATAGTATAGTCTGTAAAAAGAGTGAAATAAAATCGTATAGTGAAATGAATTGTATACGATTCCTTTTACTGTCAAAAAGCACTTTTTGATATTAAAAATAAAAATTCTTGTCTAGGAATTTGATAGTATAAAGATTGCAATTCATGTAAAAGCGTTTAATCAGTCCTTAGAATGGCTAATTGTATATAAATTTAATTTGAAAATATAGTTGGTAATGTATGTGATAGGTTTCAGAATTTTATAATAAGAATAAAACCAGGAACATGTTCAAGTTTAATTTTATATACATATTATAATTTGTTGTTGTTTCTTACGCCACTTAGTTAACAGCATAATCTAGACCAAGTCCATGAACTCTTGTGTTCTCAAAAAAACGAAAATCAGCTATAGCACTCGAGCACAACTAGGTCTTATGGCAACCAATGCAAGTTAAGATATGGGCAGGAGTGTTTTGAGTAAAATATTCGGGCAAAGGGGATCAACCTTAAGGGCTAACACATGATGGTGTGTTCGAAGATGACCCTGCAGAGCCTAGCAAGAGCGGTCTGTTTGGCTCTACTGCCAACCCCAATTAGAGCAACACCAAGACGGTTACAATCATACCCCTCATGTACATAGGCCTTTCACCAAAGGCGTTTATAAGTCCATTTTACTCGAGAAAAGTTCTCAGAAAGAGAGACAGCTACCATCTGTAGAACTCTTAAGGCTGCCCTCTTTTGGCCAACTCATCTGCAATCTCGTTGTAGTAAACACCTATATGTGACGGAATCACGTGTAGTTGATTTTAATCATCCTTTCTATATACCTGACGATAAATGTTTCACATACATGTGTTGATCGAAGCAGAATTACGAAATTTTAATGTATTATTTAGCAAAACCACATCTATTTATTTAGCAAAGGTTTTATACTAAATTGGAAGGGGAAATATAGGTGGAACTTTCTTTGGAATTTTTTTGATGCCATACCTTCATTTGTGCCATATGCCTATTCTTTATGTATCTTCAGCTCAAATTTGAACTCATTGTGAGAGTGGTTCTTTTTGTACAGAATTTTGAAAATAGAATTTATTTATAATTATCCTGTATATAAATTGATGATAAATACAAGACCCAAATATTTTTTTCAACAAGTATTTCGATAAAATATATTCTACATTAATAATTTATCTACTTTTCAGGCTTGTAAATATAATTATCATTAAATCAATAATATTTTAATTACTAATTGAATCCTACACAAATAAATGAATAAACGAATAATAAAGATCTCATTTTCCTTTGATCTTTTCCTTGATCCCTGTAACTGAATAAAATATCACCTCAAACCGATTCTTGAAGTGCGTTTTGTTTTCTTCCGATTCCTTTAAGTCTCGACATTTATAAGGCGAACTTCAGAGATTTATCGTTCCTCTGCTGAGACCAAGGGCGGGAGGTTGTTCTTCTTTTGATGTGCAAACCCACACAGAAAGTAATTTAATTCTTCCTAGTGCTTTATAGGCCCGACTTACTTTATACAGGGATATTCCTTTTTTCCATTCTGTTTTCTTGTGAAAACAGTAGCTACAGCAGGTAGTTAAGAGGTAGATAGAAAGTATTTTTATGGTATAGTGTAGTCTGTAAAAGAGTGAAATAAAATCGTATATTGAAATGAATTATATACGATTCCTTTTATTGTCAAAAAGCACTTTTTGATATTAAAATAAAAATGTCTAGGAATTTGGTAGTATAAAGATTGAGATTCGCATAAAAGCGTTTAAATCATACCATAGAATGGCTAATTATGTATCCATTTCGGTTGATATATAGAAGATTGGTAATTTCTGTAATAGGTTTCAAAATTTTAATGTATGAATGAAATTAGGAACATGGATCAACTTTAATTTCTTATACAAATAATAATTTGTTTGTTTTCTTATAAAACCTGGTCGACAGCAACATCTAAAGCCAAATCCGTGAACTTGTGTGTTCTCAAACAAGATGGTTTGTCGCTCTACGGTCAGTTTTTGCACACTTTGGGCTACTTAGACCGGCACCTACAGTTTAATGTGGATTCCAAACCACTCACAAGCATTCATGCCACCGTCAGAATTCGAATCTGAAGCCTGTAATACCAAAGGCAGGGCATTAGCCAATTGGCCATCAGGCCACCAAATCGCTCAGGACTTCAAACACAAATGACTCCTCTGACAACCGGTGCCAAGTCAAGCTATGGGGCAGCAACATCTAGACCAAATCCATGAAGTGTTTTGAGTCAAGCAAGGGGAAAGGGGCCGGCACATGACGGTGAGTACGAAGATGAACCACTGCGTAGCCTAGGAATAGCCGTCTGTTCGAATATACTGCCCGCCCCAATTAAAGTAGCACCAGGACGGTTTTAATCATACCACTCATGTATGGGGGCTTTAATCCAAGAGGAGTTTATAACTAATTTTACTCTAGAGAAAGGTTCGTAGAAAGAGAGACAACCACCATCAGTAGAACTCTTAAGGCTGCCCTCGGCCAACTCATCTGCAATTCTTTTGTAGTAAAACACCTACATTTGACGGAATCACGTGTAGTGTTTTAATCAAATGGATTTTAATCATCCTTTTTATATACTTGATGACAAATATTTCACATGCCTGTGTTGATCGAAACAGAATTACGAAATTTAATGTATTATTTAGAAAAACCACATCTATTTATTTAGCAAAGATTTCATACTAAATTAGAAGGAAAATCGGTGTAACTTTCTTTGGAACTTTTTTTTTTTGATTATACCATGTTCACCTTCTTTAAGTATCTTCAGTTTAAATTTGAACTCATTGTGAAGAGTGGTTCCTTTTTTACAGAATTTTGAAAGTGAGACTTTATGTATAATCATCCTGTATATAAGATGATAAATACAAAATATATCTTTTCAACAAGTATTTCAATAAAATATATTCTACATTAATAATTTATCCGCCTTTTCAGACTTTTTAAATATCATTAAATCAATAATATTTTAATTGCTAATTGGATCCTAAATAAATAAATGAAAGAATAATAAGATCTCATTTTCCTTTGATCTTTTCCTCGATCCCTGTAACTGAATAAAATATCACCTCAAACCGACTCTTGAAGTGCGTTTTGTTTTTTCTTCCGATTCCTTTAAGTCTCGACATTTATAAGGCGAACTTCAGAGATTTATCGTTCCTCTGCTGAGACCGAGGGCGGAGGGTTGTTTTTCTTTTTTGATGTGCAAACCCACACAGAAAGTAATTTAATTCTTCCTAGTGCTTTATAGACCCGACTTACTTTATACAGGATATTCCTTTTTTCCATTCTGTTTTCTTGTAAGAAAACAGTAGCTACAGCAGGTAGTTAAGAGGTAGAAAGAAAGTATTTTATGGTATAGTGTAGTCTGTAAAAGAGTGAAATAAAATCGTATATTGAAATGAATTATATACGATTCCTTTTATTGTCAAAAAGCACTTTTTGATATTAAAATAAAAATGTCTAGGAATTTGGTAGTATAAAGATTGAGATTCGCATAAAAGCGTTTAAATCATACCATAGAATGGCTAATTATGTATCCATTTTTATTTGATATATATAATTGGTAATTTCTTTCATAGGTTTCAAAATTTTAATGTAAGAATAAAACCAGGAACATGGACCAACTTTAATTTCTTATACAAATAATAATTGGTTGGTGTTTCTTATAAAACTTGGTGAACAACAACATCTAGACCAAATCTATGAACTCGTGAGTTCTCAAACAAGTTGGTTTGTCGCTCTACGGTCATTTTTTGCATACTTGAGCTACTTAGTCGTCCGGGGACCTACACTTTAATATGGATTCCGAACCACTCCACAAACATCCATGCCACTGTCAGAATTCGAACCTGAAGCCTGGGGTACCAAAGGCGTTAGGCAATTGGCCATCAGACCACCAAATCACTCCAGAACTAGAGCACAACTGGCTCTTTGGCAACCAATGCAAATTAAGATATGGGCAGGAGTGCTTTGAATCAAGCTATATTCGGCCAAAGGGGATAAACCTTAAGGCCCGACACATGGCATTGAGCATGAAGATAACCACTGCGGGGCCTATCAAGAGCCCTAAAACATTAGCCCCAATTAAACTAGCACCATGAAGGTTACAATCGCAACGATGTATGGAGGCCTTCTGCAAGAAGAGTTGATAACAAATTAGACCCTAGAGGCAAGTTCCCGAGAAAGAGGGACAGCCACCATCAGTGGAACTTTTAAGGCTGCCCTCCTTGCCAGCTCATCTGCAATCTCATAAACACCTACATTTGACAGAACCCACCGGAAAAAATATTATTGTGATGGGCACTCAAAAGAAATAATAATTTAAATACTAGAAAAATATTTCATCCAATGTTTTCTACTATATTACAGATTATCCGATGAAATCATTTGTCAATAACCAGCTGTGTTGGGTGCTGGATATATATTTATGTAATTTTATTTTGTCTACGGTATTTTATACAATAAATACGTGCCATTTTAAATTTTTTGCTTAATAAAATAGGTATGGTTATTTCTGAATAATGCATTAAATTTTGCAATTCTGTTTGGATCAACATTTATTTCTGAGCAAATATTTGTGATCAGGTATATACTGAGGATAAAAAAAAAGGCCATTTGATTTACCATTTTCTCATTTGGTTGCTGAAGCAATTAAAACAAACACTTACTCCATTATTTACTGCAATGTCGCGTTTGCAAATTTTATTATATCAGGTTGAAAAAAAAAAAGTTATCTCAAAATTTATTTAAAAAGTCATGTATGAAAAACAATGATTGTTTCGTTGGTTGGAATGTGTGGTTGAGCGTTGTCGTGCTAATGCTGGTAAATATTGTACATTTGCTTCTACCATCAGTTGCATTTGTTGACAGTAAAAATTGGCATTGGAACACTGTTTTTTTAGATATTTCCCAATGAATTAAGTTATTCTCCAGGCACAACTGAGCGTCTTTTGGAGCAAGTTGGTCTTTACCTGTGGCTTATGTAGTTGTGCCATCTTTCACCAAGATTTTTTGTATATCTTATTCAAATACAAGTACCATTTTTCATCTGCAGTAACCATTTTGTCGCTAAATAGTGTTAATGTAAAATGACTGTATGGCTGATACTAAAATTCTCTGTCAGCTCATGTGATGTTAGGTATTAGACGCAGGCGCACAAATGGCTGTCAATTAGTGAGGATCCAGCACTTCTTGGGATCGAATAGGCCACGTCCTTAATCTTATAATTAATTGTGTGACTGTCTAATAATTACACATTAACAAAGTATTTTGTTGTTCATGGGACTCAATTTTTTAAGGACTAAGGAGTTCTGAAATGATGAATGTTTAGTTTATCACATACAAGAGATGAAGTTTCACAATGTTTGGTGTTTGTTTGAACCAATAACTTTGACTTTGTACTTTCGGCGCTGCATCATTGCATTGTATTTTTGCTGCAGAATCATCAGTAATTTTGTACATATGCTGCGGATTCGTTACTAGTACGACATGTTTGTTTGACAATTACGACATATTATTCCTCTCTAATATGGCCTATTTGTTGTTGATTCGTTTCTAACACTGCATATATGCCATCAATTCGTTACTAATACGACATGCTTGCCATAAGGTGGTCACTTAAGTGATAGAAATGCTGCTAATCCGTCTCTAACAAGACATTCTATACATTTATCATTGACATATTTACTGTATATGCGTTACTATATAATATGTTTCCTGCAGTTTCGTTTCTAACATGACATGCATTCAAGAGCCAAAACATTATTACCACCTGTCAATAACTAGTTGGCCCACCTTTGGCGCGCAACACAGCTTCAACCCGCCTTAGCATGGATGCCACAAGTCCTTGGTAGACGGCTGGAGACAGATTGTACTAGATGTTTACAACGGTCACGCAAATCCGAAATATTGCGAATTGCTGGTCTTTGAACTCTGAGCTGCTTGAACTTACAATCTGGCCTCTATCAAAGTCGATTAGATCCGCAGCCTTTCCCATCAGACACAGAAGTAAGTGAAAGAATGATTCTTCAGACTCTCGAGCAGCAGTTAAATACCACTTCCACTTGATCACGGGCCTTCCACGTCATCCAGGCGAGTTCATTGCAAAATGTGGGGTGGTCATAATGTTTTGGCTCTTGAGTATATATGCTTTTGATTCATCGCAATTACGTCATGGTTTCAGTAAATTCGTACATAATACGGCATTTTTTTCGGGATTCATCTCAGCATGTAACACGGAAAATGATGCATTTTGATACTTATTGAAAAATTGACAAATAATGACAGGAGTATTTGTGACTAATTGTTTCCCTTTGTCTTTAAAGCAAAAATATGAAAAAGGACCTTACATAATTTGTACTTAAATTAAAGATTTTCCAGTTCTATTGATTAAAAGGGTATTTGAGCATTATTGGACACTACATAATTGTTTATCTACACATGCTTTGATATAAATTGACTGGTATTTCGAAAACGCCTAAATTCAGAGAAGTAGTTTCATTCTTTAATTCCCCATTACGAGACCTTTCCAATAATACTGCACTGGTAATTTAACGATTTTGCATTTAATATACTTCTCTAGCCAGTTGCCTGTCAATACTACGTGCAACCAAGGGATGCTACACCAAAATTAACAAATTGTTGCAATTACATTATAAGTCATGCAATGGTATTTGTATTTCAATTATTCTTTGGTTGTTCCATATTTTGTAATTTACTTAGTAATTTTCGGACACTCTGTATATGTTTATTTCAATGACATATCAATATTATTTTAATTGAAATAATATAGTAAAATTCTTCAATGTTGGAAACTTAAATAAAGAAATGGAAAGATTACCTGACAAATCACATTTATTTTGATAGTTAATGGAATACATCCAAAATAACGTTAGTGCTGGAATCTAAATGAAAATAAAATGAAAGAAAATTTACTATTTTAATTAAAAAAATTAAATATATTTTACAAAGGAATTATAAATTTCTGCAAAATGGGGATCTTAAGTTAAAGTTAATGAAAACAAGAATCTAAGTGTTGTATTGTTAAATAAGTGTTATTGTTTTAATAACAAGTTATCGTGCCGCGATATCAGCGACCCATATGTTGACTGACTTTGATTTTTGTGCTGTCCGCCTTTCGAGCACCAGTTTAAAAAGTAATGCGTCAGCAAACAGGATTTTAAACGAATTACTGATTTTGATGAAAAATTAAAATATTGAACATGATCCGGTGGTATTTTAATGCAAAGAAGATATTTTCAAATCAAAAATAAATTACTCATTTTTTTTTTCTAATTTATAGCCGTCTGAGAATAAGAATTTCTGTGTAAAACGTGCTATCTATATTTTTTTATTGGTAATATTTTCTTTAAATTCTATTTCAAATACAATTTTCGTTATCAAAATTTTGAAAATATGCATTGTTAAAAATATAATCAATAAAATGTTATTTTGTTTTTTATATAATTTTTAGTATATAAATAATAAATTTTATTACATTTTTTTACTTTAGGGAATTTGATGAAATCGGATTGGCATTAGAATCGGAACTATATTCAGTTGATTTGTTCTCAGAGCATTATGAATCAAGATATGATACAATTCTGATATCATTAAAAATGTCTTTATTTTAACCTATTTGAAAAAAAATGCAACATAAAGTAAATGCAATTGATAATAAGTAATAAATAACATTCAGCACCCTGCTCCTTTTAATGGCAGACATTGAATCAAATGTCTGCAAAGCAACGTGAAATCGCGATAGAATACCTATTGCTAGACTTACACTATCACGAATGAGCTCATGTTTGTTATATAATAATATTAGGTATCGCCAAATACTCGTTTTAGTACAGAATTCAGCCCGATTCATGGCTCAGTGGCAACGTGAGCCGCTGGTGAGCATTAGGGCGGAGGTTCAATCTACTGGCTGTTTTGTTGTAAACACTGTTTTAAAAATCTCAACGGCATTTGTGATGTTCAGCATCTTGTCTTATTATTTGGACTACGAGGCAAGTGACTGGTGGGACTTTCCGGGTTTTCTCCCATGCGATTCGGAAATAGGGGGAAATTGCCCCTAAAGGTCTTTCCAAAAGGCACTGTCCTCCTTCTTCAGCGACATGGAGTCAAGCCAGAATTTTATCTATAGGTGTTCCGTTGTAAGAGATGTTGCCTCCCCCTTTCTCGTTTTTTTTCATGAGAACACACGGGTTCATGGACTTGATGTAGATGTTGCTGTCGACCAAGTGGGACAAGAAGCAACGTTATAGAATTAAAAATTTTATTTGATCACGAATTAGCTCGTGGAGTTTCGTAAAAATGCAAATTTCAAATACTAACTTATTCGGTATAATTTCTAAAGAATAATTTAATAAATCAAAGACTTCATTTTATGGAATTCAAAATAAAATACTTTAGTTTTTAAATATTATGAAAAAAAGAAAGAGATAACAGAAAAGGTAAAAGAAAAAAAGGAAAAAAATATATTTAAAAACTGTACAATGTGTCTTCTACAGTGTACAATGTCTTCACTTGTGGCTTTTATATATATTAGTTTGCCTTTTCAAACATCTGAACGTGAAAAACTTGTTTGCTCTACTTAACCTTATATTTATTATTCGCATATGAAAATTTCAAAGAAAACTTTAATCAAAAAAGAGTGGGTTTTTTTTTTTTGTCTAATCAAACAGAACTTTAGGTTTGAAACAAGGATTGATTTTCGAAGCACAGATAGTATAACCCAGCATTTTAACAACATAAATGCATTCATAGTGCAGCACTTTCTAAAATGAAACTACCCCGTACATAAATTACTTGAATTGCCGTATTATTCTCAATAATGTGCTCCTCATTCAACTGAAATGCCCTAAATACAGATGCAGACAATAGTCATATATTGTGAAACAGATTATTTGCCAAGCGGAGCTCGATAGATTTACATGGATGTCTGAATGGTTTGATCCCTTTCGTTGTGCTTATTGAACATTTAATTGAATAGCAATCAAATACCTATTCGAATATATTTAAATATAAATAAACAAATGGTAATTGATTACATTACATTTTTAATACAAAAGTTTGTTATTTTGTATAAACTATCGATGAAAAAATAACATTTTAGTAATTCACAAAAACATCTTATGTGCATACTTTTAATTGTATTTAACAATTTGATTCCGTATTTTCATGCCAACAGTTTTCGTTGTAATTTTATATTATTCAATTTGTTACAATATTTATCATATTCAGTTACATTCTTTTTTTAGATATATTGAATATATTATAGGAAATGACTAATTTTAATGTTCTACATTTTTTTTTATATTTATTTAAGAAAGCAATTTTTTGTTGTGTATATACAATGCATTGTAGAAAATCTAAAAATGTATTCTAAGTGTAATAATACATACATTATTTGCCATTGTTGAACACGACAGGAAAAAAAAATGCACTTTTGTCTATATGCAACAGAAAAATATACAATATGAAATACTACTTTATTTTTATTTTGTATCATTATATATTATAGATATTATTATATTATATATTATAGATTATAGATATTTATTTGATTAAATGTATTAATCTACACATAAAAAAATTTTTAAACAATAAATAAATTTTAAATTTCAAACAATCTCATTTTCTGATATGAAGGTTAATTTTTCAGTAAAACCTTCTCTACGATTTTATATATTGTATATTTCCTAATATAAGCCATGAGAACTTTATCTCTTCAAAAGATTTACCCAAAGTTCGTATACAGGGAGAATCAACGATCATGAAGCAAACACTAGATGGCACAGCTACCAAAACATATATTTTTTGTATAGGAATGCAAGGTCGGTAGTGAAATGTTAAAACACAAGCATAAATTTTTATTTACAACATCATTGTAATGTGCTTATTTGATTGAATTGCAACAAATTCCTTCCCGACTCGTGACTCAGTGATAACAAGCGCCACTGGTGAGCATTAGGTTCAATCCGCCGTCGGCATTGTTGTAAACACTGTTTCAAAAACGAGGAGCCCCCGATAGCATTTGGGATCTTGAGCATCTTGCGTCGTTAGTCAGACTACCTGGTGAGAGTTTTCCAGGTTTACTCCAATACGATACGTAAAGACGGGGTAGATCCCACTGAAAGTCTTCCCGGAATGCACTACCCTCCTTCTCCAGCATCGGGGAGCCAAGTCAGATTTCTAACTACGGTTGCTCCATCACAACAGAAGCTGCCCACCTTTCCCTCTATCCATGAGTAGACTACTCATGGGGTATCCGTCCAGCGCTGCCGGATACTGAGGATTAGTCACAACAACAATAAATGCTCAAAATTAGAATCACCAACAGTAAAACATGTTCGGTGATTTCAAAGGAGTGATTCGCTAGCAATGTCAAAGATGTCAGTAATTTTCGCACATGCTTTCAGCCACAGTGATCAGTCGAGTCCTTAATTGAATCAATTGGTGCCCTCGTAAATGAAAAGATAATTGAAAAAATATGATAAGAATAAAATAAAATGAACATCGGGATTTCCAACCAGAATACGTGAAACTCGTCACGTGACGAGTATCAGTTGAGCATTGTACCTGGCTGTTGCGAGAAATTCGTTTGAAATTGTGTCCGTGCCTCAACGCGTGCCCTCTGTGCCTACATTCCTATACAAAAAAAAAAAATTATCTTTTAGTAAGATGTACCATTGCTCAAAGTTTATCATATGCCCATTGTACACTCATGTCCATAAATTAAGGATAATTTAGAATCCCACAGAAATTGAACTATAAAATAAAAATTTCACCTGTAGAATTATCACACACATCTTGTAGACAAAATATGCAAATTACAGGAAACCACCAGATGGCGGGGATAGTACGTCACAATGACGAGAGTGTAAAAGAGGGGTATATAAGGAATGGTGGCAAAGAAGTGAAATTGTTCACAAGTGATTTAAAAGCCTTTCAGTGCAATAACCGCATAGTTATGGCAAAAGAAGCATTTGGATGATTTTTTACGTGGTAGAATTATCGGACGACTGGAATGTGGACGTACCCAGCTGGAAATATCCGAGGAACTTGGAATCGCCCAGAGTGTCATCTCCAGGCTTTGGCAACGATTCCAAAATGATGGTAATGTGAGTAGATGTTACAGCACAGGTCGCCACCGAGTTACAACGCCGAATGAGGACCGGTATTTAGCAGTTACTGCCAAAAGAAACAGACGGAGCACAGCATCAGACCTGTCTCGTCAGCTCTCTTCAGCTACCGGTACGACAGTTTCAAGGCAGACCGTGTACAGACGCTTAGGCACATTGGTCTAAATGCTCGTAGGCCTGTCTATGTGTTCCACTTACCGCAACTCACTGTCGCCTGCGATTAACCTGGAGTAGAGAGCATGCATTGTGGACACCGCAACAGTGGTCTTGTGTGATGTTTTCCGATGAGTTCAGGTTTAGTTTGCAGTCTGATTCTCGCCGGACTTTCATATGGAGAGCGCCAGGTACCCGTTACAAACAAGAGAGCACCATTGAACGAGACCGTTACGGTGGTGCAGGAGGGCTCGTTTGGGGAGGAATTATTCTTGGTTCCAGAACTGACCTGCATGTTCAGAGTGTAACGTATGACAGGCCACATCTATCGGGATGTCCTTCTGGAACAACATGTACGTTTGTTTCGGGGCGCCATGGGAGCTGAATTTCTGTTTATGGATGACAACGCCCGTCCTCACCGTGCAAACATTGTAGACGAATGCCTTCAATTGAGGATATCACCCATATGGATTGGCCAGCATACTCACCGGACTTGAATCCAATAGAGCATGTGTGGGATATGCTTGGTCGACGAATTGCAGCCCGTCAACCTCCCACCTGTCAACCAGAACTTCGGAGGGCATTGCTTGATGAGTGGTGTAATATTCCCCAAGTTCAGATTGATAATTTGATACTCAGCATGCCTAGGCGTTGTAAAGGCCTGTATTGCATCGTCCGGGAGACATACTCCATATTACCCATCATAGTAACCATGTTATACTGTTTTTGTAAAAGGTTCTTTTTTTGAAATTTGCTCAGGGTGTAAAAATCGCAATTTTTATTAATTATGTCAAACATATAGCATCTTTTTTGCTCTTACCTTTTGTTTAATAAATAGACTTTACAAATAAGTTCAAATTTGTTTTACTGTCTCTTTCTTTGCCTGAACTTCATTATCCTTAATTTATGGACATGAGTGTATCTCGCTATAGAAACCGAAATAACTTTTTTTTTTTCTTTTGCTCAAGGTTTCATTCAAAAACATCCAAAAATTAAGCTGAAAGATTAAAGTAACTTTTTCTATTCGTTTATTATTTCGCTATGTAAATTATTTAAGCTATTTTATTATTATTATTTACCAGATGTACGTTTTAATTCATTTCCGTTAGCCCAGCGCAAATTTCTGAAACAGGCAATTTTTCATTTTCACGGTGATTCAACAAACCAGCAATATCAACAATTTCTAAAATAAAACAATTCATTTTCATAAAAACAAATAACTCTTTCCATTTAAAATTAATTTAAGTAATATAAACTAAAAAAAAATAACAACCTGGTATATTTAACGTTTATTTAACGTTTTTCGTTTTTATCACTTGCGACTATTAATAGAAAAGTACCCTATCAATTAATAGAAAAGTACCTTTTTTCTGTCAGACGAACGGATTCGTATGTAATTCGTATTTGCTATCCCTCATAAAATTAATTTTACAAAAGTTCTAAATTTTATCTGTTTATATACGTAAATATTTTATCTATACATATGTACGTGTGGTATATACATCGCTTATGTATATTTTTAATATGTGTGATATATTTTTAAGGGGGTCTGATGGCCGAGTGGTTAGTGCTGTGGGGCTCTGTACCACATGGTTCTAGTCCCGGCGGGGGCATGGATGTTTGTAGTGGTTCAGAATACACTTTAAACTGTATATCCAGGTATAATATGACTGTTGGGCGTAGGGCTGAAAACCTTACCCAGTAAAAAAGAAAACTTCTCCTGTTTCTCCTGAATCTTCCAGTAAGCAGACAAGCTTGACCTACCGTGAGCTGTAGTGCCAGGGAGTTATTTAGTTTTGAGATATATATAAATTATAATAAATCTATATTTTTAATATAACTTTTATTAAATTATTTAATCTAATTTTTATTAAAAGAGTTAAATCGGCAAAGTAGGCAAACTGCCATGGTACAACACGGACTGTAGTGCCAGTGAATTAGTTAGTTATGTATATTTTTAAGAGCTGCTTTTAACAATTTTTTATTTATTTTAAGAGAAAAGAATTACTTCAATTCATAATTTTTAATGTGAAAATAAAGTAATTTATTTAATCTTTTTTTTAATACTAAGTATAAAAAGTATAAAAAATACAAAAATTTCTTTTCATACAGTTTATACATAGTTAAAATATATTATTATCATAAAATTGTAAAATAAAAACAGTATGACACTTTTTATTAAAATAATTTCCTACTTTATTAATTTTTATTAAAACTATTGCTTTTAAATTTATTGTTCTCTAGTTTATTTCGATAATTAAATTATGCATTCCCCGAAACACTTAAATTAATGAGAAAATCCTATAAGTCGTTTAAATGGACAAGAAAATACACATAAAATATTTTAATAAAAACCAACCAACAACCTTTATTCTTACTATACTTTTTTTTTTTTTTTTATCCATAATTATTTTTATGTAGAATATATGTTCCAGTTTTTATTAATAACCACCAATTTTAGGCATTAGAAGTTAACATTTTCAATAAAAGGTATTCCCAATGTATTACTTATAATTTTTCTTACAATTATAATGATTTTTTTGTTGTACATTTAATGAAATTTAAAGAAATGAATAAGAAATGGCTATTCATTTTTTCTTATCACTATCAAGATTGTTCACATTTTCATCTCTTGTGACCAATATTAATTTTAATTAAATCAAGAATTAGAGTTGTATTTACTCTAGAGGTAAATTATTTTTGTTTTGTTTCAAGTTTTATTATCTTAACATTCTCTTCTTTTTACCGTCAATATATTTAAAGCTAATTAAAAAAGTATAATAATTGTGAAAAAAAAAAAATCAATAAAAGATTTGAGTTTAAGAACAGGTTATGTTAGATTATAATCAGTATGAAGTCTTTTTTATGAAATAACTTTTTATTAAGTCTGCTTTTTTTTTTTCGAATTATTCTTCATTTACGGCACTTACCGCATGCTTTTTAAATGTTTAAAAAATAAATCATATGAAAGATTTATGATGATGGAATAAACAGATTTACTTTCATAAAATGCTGAAGCAATTTGATTTAAAGGATATTTTCCATCAAAATGGTAAAAAAAAAAAAAAAACGGAAGAAACAACGTTGCCCAGGGTCCTTACTGTACTACATCTGCTTTATACTGTCACAAAATGAAAAAAAAAAATGTCCAATTGAGAAGTGACCTGATGTCTAATTCGCTAATGCTCTGGTCTTTGATGCTTCAGGTTCGAATACTGGTTATTGAATGGATGTTTGTGAGTGGTTTGAAATCCAATTTAAACTGTGGGTCAAGATCGAATTAGCCTAAAGTATGCTCAAAATGACCGTAGAGTGACAAATCAAACCAAGAAATTTATTACGTTATGAACATCGTAAAAAGAAGAAAGTATATTAAATATAAACGTAAATTATTCGACATATATTGAAAACAGTTATATATATAACTGTTTTCAATTTCACTAATCCATGTTCAATATATTATTTTCAAAATTATTTTAATATTCAAAATATTATTTTTAATTTATATAAGTTTATGTATAAATGCAATGTAACCACATTAATGTTAATTTTCAATAATTTAAATGAACATGTATTTGTCTTTCATTTTATTATATTTGAATATTAAAATTGCTGTTGATTTGTTACTGGAATAATTGCTGCTTATGTTGTTTACATTTAAATGTGATAAGCTAATTTTCTCATTTTATTTTTCTAGGTGAGTATGGAAATACGTTTTTGAAAATTATTTAATTGTTCCACTTAAAACGTAAGTTGAATTTTGGTAATGAATTATTAGTGTGCTGCATTAAATATTTTTAAATGTATGATTTATTTATTTATAAGGAAAGATTTCAGTACTTCATCCAGTGCACTAATTGAAAACGGTGCATATCACACAATGCGAAAGCTCGTGACTGAAATATTATGTCCTACACAAATTATAAATGTATATGCACTGTTACATTTATGACGTATTCATTTGTCATGTCTGTTCTTGTATTAAAAAATTCTCTGAATTATAGATAAATATATTTTATAACGATACATTTATATTTAATTGCATATGAAAGTTTAATACACAGTAGAACCTCCGTAAGTCGAACTTCAAGGGAGACGCCAAATAATTCGAGTTATAGAGTTTTCGACTTATGGAGGATTTCGACTTACGCGGATTTTGTTAGGAAATATTCAGTTTTAGAGATTTAGATTCTTTCTAACTTATTTTGAGTTAGAGAGGTAAAATAAATAAAAATTCAAGTTAAAGAGGTAATAAACATATTTATTTTGCAGTTTAAAAATTATATAATGTACTACAATAAAAATCAAAATAATTCCGAAACAACCTTAAAATTAAAAATATTATGCATTAAAAAGTCAGTTATTATTATTTTATTTATTATTTATTTTTTTTTTTAGACAATTCGATCGTTCTCTATCTATAGCATTATCTAAGCTATAAAGAGCAGAAAAGTTTTTTTCTTCCGAGTTGCTATTTCATAGAATTGGTTATTCTATTTACTATATACTCATACATTGTTTTCCAGGAAACAATGACGTGCATTGTCGGCAAATCCTTAAAGTCGGTAACATATTTTCTTCGAGCTATAGAGGTATTTAGTTTCAAATGATCAGTTGTAAAAGTTGTAAAATCAAACATTGCTAAAACGTTCGAGATACAGAGATACATTTTTTATTCGAGTTATGGTGGAAAATATATACCAAAATGGCTTGAAGGGGATTGACTAATTATTTCTACATATAGAGGGTTGAAATTTCGAGTCATGGAGGTTTTGGGGCTTGAAGGGAAGGGAACAAAAATTTGTTTCGAGTTGTGGAGGTTTTCGACTTATTCAATTATTATTCGACTTATTATTATTTCGACTCGAGGTTCGACTTAAAAAAGAGGTTCTACTGTATATCAAATCTCCAAACCAAATCTCAAACTGAGGAATATATTGTGGAGGGTAGCCCATTTCATTTCGACTTGATTGGAATAACTTTGTGGCCTACAAATTCATCGTGTTTATTCTAGGCTTCACTTACCCTCATTTCAACTCTTATAACCATCCCTTTTATTTTATTGTAATTACGTTATGGAGGGGATCAATAAAACAAACACTTGAAAAGGTCGATGGGTTTAGAAGTTTGACAATCCTTGCACGAGTTTTTAGTTTTGGTCTTATGAAAAATAACAGTAAGTCAGCAATTACTGTATGAGGTGACATCATGACTTGAATATATCACTGTCCTTTATTCCCAAAAGGTGTTCCTTAGTATTCTTGGTTAGAAGAGGAAAAAATATTAAAAATTAGTTTGAAGTTTTATCTGCTGATAAATACTTATCGATGCGTATTGTGTCTAAGAATAAGGACATTTTGAAATAAGAGGGTTCTAAAAAAAAGTAAAAGTAAAAAATTGCAAATATTCTTTATAGGTCGATTTCATTCACTTAATTTTAGGCAATCCCCAAAGAAAATTTTTGCGAAAGCATATAGTAAAACGTTATTTAAATATTTTCGTAAACATATTCTTAATAGATGCACTATTTATTTAAATTACTTATTGTAGTTTTACTAATCTAGTTTCAAATTAGACACACACACACACACACATATATATATGCATATATATATATATGTATACAACACACATATATATGAAAGCAGAAAAGTGTGTTATCCTAAAATTTAGAAGAGATATAATCACGCTATTATCTGACCAAATATGTGCCAGACACTATAAAGAAGGATGAAGGAATCTAAATCTTTAAAACTAATGTGCTCTTAACCTTCTTTTCTCTCCCATAACTCTTGATAAAATATTTCATTCATGAGTATTTTTCTCATTCCTCACTTTTCTCATCCAATAATCTACCCAAAAACAAGCTTTGCTAGGTAAAGATGTTCTTATTAGCTAGCAAATTAATCAGACAGAGACAAATTTATGATAATTAGAGGCGCATATTGATGAATATGCAGTTTACAATTATTCCATTCATTAAATAGTAATTTAACTTTAGAAAAAATTGTATTGTTGTTATTTACTTCTACATAAAACTTAAATTTGCATAATTTCTGTGCACTTTCATAATCTCACGAATACAGACAGATTATATTAAGATTATATGCAGATTATATAGATTATATTAATGATATATATATATAACAGATTATATAGATTATATATATACAAGGCAAGACTTTCGTCTTATCTTGTCTTGTCTTGAATCGGAACTTTGAGATTTAGGATTGCTTATGCTGTTTTTTTATCTCAATTTATTCAAATGCCATTAAATTACTAGACATAAAAAGAATAGAGCAAAGATGAAAATTATACATTTATACTCTAAAACTTGAAATTTCTGGATTGCTTTGCTTAATGTGAAATACCATTTCAATTTTAAAAGAAAATAATCGTTACAAGTACTTTCGTTAACCAAAAAGAAAATAAATAAGATGTTTAAAAACAGCAGATCCAATCGACCATAATATTTTAGCAGTGGAACTATAAGCAAATAACTGCAACTGGTACTAGGAATAAGCACAACTAGTACTAGGAATGAAGATGAATAAAAAGTAATAATCCCCAGAAAGAACGTGTAATACCCCATATATAGTACCAATATAATATAATATACGGTATATACAAATATATGGTTCCAGTATAATACCCCATATATGGTACACAATAGATAATCTTAAGTTAGGAGGAGCTTATTTTGATAATATACTCAAATGGGAATGAAATATTGCCAAGCTCTGTATTCGTGAGAGTATAATTATTTTATTATTTTAAAATTATATTTTTGGTAGTCTTCTATACAAGAAACTATTATTATTATTATCATTATTTGAAATAAAATAGTTAAGCAGAATCAGCTAGAAGCTCAATAAGCATTAGCCGTTTTTGAAACTGATAATTTTTCCTCTTTGATGAAGGAACAATTCATAGAATGGATTTTAAATCCAACCATCTTCACTGTTTCGCTTTGGGGACAAATGTCTGAATGGCATTTTAAGTCTTTTTTAAGTAAGGTGTTACATTATATTTTCAGAACTTAAGAACATCTTCAGATAAGAATACACTGGTAATTCTCCGATACAAGATTCGGAAAAATCCCTTTTATTGATGATATTACTCGATTTTATCAGACATCCTCAGGCAATTTTAGAACGATCCTAATTTAGGGTTATTTATTTCTGATAAAAAATATCAGATAAGCACGAGATTTGTTGAAACTATTTGGTTTCAGGAAACCTAGAGATCAAATGAAAAGGGTTTTCTTCAAAAGAAAATTGAACTTCATGTTTCAATATTGTGAATATTTACCGATTAAAAACCACTTAACTTCAGTCTTAATGTTTTGTAGAGAGACTTTCTATTTCTTCACACAAAGATTTGATTAATCTGGAATTTTTAAATTCACTTCAATGTTAAAAGTTGTTAAATAGCTTATCAATTTCTACAGATTGATTAAACATTTCTTGTAATGAATGTGTCAGTAGTTTGGACGATAGGGTTTGTCAGTAAATACAGCAATTTTCACGCTATATGGAAAGCAACTTTGATAGGGCTGTAACATTGTAACACAAATAACATTGAATGTCTTTAAATAAATTCTTGACTACGCATCTATAAGTGAAAATATAAAAATATAAAAAAAAAAAAAACTATATATAATAAATATAGTTATATATAATTAAATAGATTTTCCTCAACCAAGTCTTGAAATAACCCTCAAAATTGCTAGGTTGGGAACATCAATATTTTCTCTATCTGTATTGAAAAAAATTCTGTTTCTTTATTATTTTTAATTTCCGTAGATTGAATGCCGTCAGACACGTCGTTAATTCATCAAGAAACCGTATTGTTTAAGAAGGGAATATTGTTGCCTGATATACAAAGACATCAAATTTTCAGTGATTGCGTGATTCATACTGTAGTGTGCGGGTTGGCTACCAGATTGTAACTGGTGTGTGGTTGTGTTCAGATACTTGAGCTACAGGTTGAGAAACTCAAAACTTTATTTACACACTCAAAACAATACACATGACATATAATATTTAACACATTTAAGGACATTTAATTATACATGCGTGGAAGGATTCCACTTCTAAGCCGAAAATCAAATACTTCGCTACTCGCAGGATGCAAGAAATATGCTTTCTGTCCTGGTGAGATATTGGCCAATTGATACACATAGTTACGCTAAATATATTTCCTCTGTGGGTGAGAGACTGTAAACTAAACGTTTCTCAATAGAAACGCGTGGCTGCGTTGTGCTTCCTCTCTGGAAGAGTCTTGAGGCCGACTAACCATTTCTACTGTCCATCACAGGGGGCGCTTTTGCCAATGTATAGGAGAAAGTATGACTACAATACTGCTTTTTAGATAAAATAATTTCATGTTACTGTTAGATAAATTCTTTTTACAAACAATGCACAATGTATCTTTGCACGTTTTTTATTTCTTTTTACTGAACATCCGTATAATATGTAATCATAACGCATTTTGCTCTTTTATTAAATTAGCACTTTTGTTGTGCCTCCAGGCGTTTGTTAATCATCAGACTACTTCGAAGTGATTGCAGTTTTCCATGCAGCATGGTGAATTTCAATGCCATTTGCAGAGCTTTTAAGAATACCAAGTTACAACCGCTTGCCTATTTTGATACACAAACCTATTTTACAGAAATTTTCAAAACGTTAAAATGAAAACCAAACACATGAAATTAAGCCTGACACACACACACACACACAAAAGAAGAATTAAACAAAGTCCATTTTAACACGTTGCTCGATTGGTGTACAATGAAACACTAAAATAATACTCCGCTTTCAATCGCTAAGTAAAATGAAAATGTCGTCATATTTCTATTTCATTGGAAACGACAAGAACTAAAAGGACGGAAAGAAAGGGCTTGCACATCGCGTGATATTATGGGCGTTGTGTGAGGCTGGTGACAACCAATTATTAGTCAAATATTGTTACCTTTTTTTAGTGTTTTCCACAATTACTAAGATTATTTTAACTCAACCAAAACCAAATCCATCGCAAGTAAAGTGTCTTTAAGTAAAATGCCGCAATCGTAATATTTTGATGAGGCTTGTCACTACGACTATCGTTTTTCTTTCTATCGGTGATTCTATTTTTCTTATTAGCCGCAGCTTTCTAGTAAGCTAGAATTGATCAATCCCTACAAACATTTATGGAATCTTCATTTATTTGCAAGCAATATTTACAAAGTTATACAGAGTTGATGGTAACAGTTCAAAGGCGAAAGCTAAACTGGAAGAAAAATGTTCCTTTTAGAATAAAACAACTCGTTTCCACAGCAACAGCTGGTCTCCACGGCAACAGCCCGTTTCCACAGCAACCAACAGCCCATCTTCACGGCAACAGCGCAATTCTAAATCGGTTCCAAACGATTTCTATAGAACTACCACGTGACGCTGCGTGGCGCAAACTAAAGCATAAGAATTCCAACAAAGCTGTAGTGAGGCCTTTTTAGGATTGTAGGCGACAAGTAGTAAGTTAGAGAGGAGGTTTGATAGTTTGATGAGCTAGTGAGGCAAGTTTGAGGCTAGTGATAACCAACAATCAGTCAATTACATCTATTACAAACCTTTTTTTTTTTTTGGTATTCTCTACAATTACTAATTATGTTTTAACTGTACCATAACCAAGTCCACCGCTTATCCCTAGTGTTAAACGTACTCAAGTTGGGAATCAGTGTTTTAAACTAGGTGTTGACTCATCAGCGGCGCCTCTGAATCACGAGTCGGCTAATCTATTCGTAGCATACATAAGTGGAACTCAATAGAAAAAATTTCTCATTGCATTTTTTACATTGTTGAAGCTTGAATTTCACGTAGTATACATAACTGGAGCACACACAAATTCAAAACACGAAATTCACAATTGTAAAAAAGTACAATGAAAAACTTTCAAAATATAAAAGAAATAATAATGTGAGAAACCAATATACTAGATCAATTCCATCATAAATTAATGTAAAAAATTAGTTTATTGCTATATTTCGATAATGATAAAAAGACATTATCAATCATTTTAATTACTATTTTAATTATCTAATCGATCTAATTCTATTTCAAAATATTGATCTTATCTCGAATAAGTTCTTGATGTCGCTTCTGATAAATCCGAATCATTTAGATTAAAATGCCTTTTTCAACAATTCAACGAAAAAAAAAAATCAATTGCTTTTAAATAAATGAACATACAACCATCAAAATTGAAAACTAGTTTTCATTTTTGTTTCTAAAAATTTGAATGAAATTGTATATATAAATTAATCCTTTATTCATTAGTGAATGCAATTTGAAGATTGTTTTCCTACTTTGACATCCATATCAAAAATTTGTAATATGAAACAATATAGAATAAATATTCAAATAAATGGAATGTGTAGACACTGTTTGAATTTTGTGAAAGAATGCCAAATATGGATAAAAAAAATGCAACTGTAAAATCACCTAACTGAAAGGGAAATTGTATAAATAAAAATAATCAGTTTTTCATTGGTAAACGCAATTTGAAAGTTGCAACCGTAGTTCCAATAACACAACCATGTTTCCTCCTACACACAGCAAAGAGCGCCCCTTGCGGCGTTCATAAGAAATCATCAGTAGGCTTCAGAACTCTCACCTGAGAGGACGTACGGAAAAAAAAAGGCGCTACCGTCAGTAACGAGCTCTCATCCCAAGAGTTAGAATGGGAATCCATCCACAACTGTATAATTAGCTGCTACTTCAGATACGTTTAGTTACTGTCTCTCACCCCGAGAGAAGACACGGTTAGCACCATCTTGTGTATAAATTGGCCTACAGACAGTCAGTCAGAGAGGAAGTATATTTCGCTATCCAGCATTTACCTGAGTAACTTTATTTACAGTTTAAAAGTGCAATCCTTTCATTTAAATATAAGTCTTTAAATATGTTACTTGCTGTATATTAATCTTTGTAAATGTCATGCTAGTGCTTGTGCGTTTTTTGCTTGTAATTAAAGTGGTGCGTTTTTTTAAATGTGTGCTCCTGTGACTTGACCACACCCAGATTGGTTTGCACAAACAAATGACGACAATGAAAGTAAAGTTCTTTATTACAGATCTATATCAAAAATTTGTAATATGAAACGACTTAGAATAAACATTCAGATAAATAGTACTATTAGAACACTTTGTATCCCTTTGAATTTTGTGAAATCATGCCAAATATAGAAAACAAAATGCAACTGTCAGACTAAAAGTCTAAAAATATTTAATCTAATTTTTTTCTAAAAATTTCAATGAAATTGTGTGAATGAAAATAATCAGTTTTTAATGGTGAATGCAATTTTGAAAGTTTATTTTCTTTTTCAGATCCATATCAAAAATCTGTAATATGAAACACTCTAGAATAAACATTCAAATAAACAGAATGCTTATACTCTTTGAAGTCTGTGAAAGCATGTCAAATATATAGAAAAAATACATCTGTCAGAATAAAAATACATGTTTTCCCACCTCAAAGTCGTACTCTAATACACTTTCAGTCTCTTTTACGCTTTAGTTTTTATATTCTATTGGGAGAAAAAACACGTATTTGCTTTTGCTGATTCTTTACGCGGACATTCAAACGCATTTCAAAGCTCTCTCTCAACAAAGCAAATAATAAAATGTGTTTGCTTTCATTTCTAAAAAATGTTTTTAACTTGAAGATTTTGTTTCTCTAACAAAATTTCTATTCGCGATGATTGAAAACCTGGCAATTTTCTATAGCGGAATCACAGCCGCGGATTGTATGTTTTTTTATTGAAACTAGCTTCTATTGACTCGTGCTTAAATTGTTTACTTCAAATATACTTTAAAAAGTAAATCTTTTACATAGTATATTGAAGGCACAGAATAATGCGTAAATAGAAATACAAAAGATATGTTTGCATATGTTTACAGAAACTGGCAAGTTCCACTTACATTTAAAAAGAAGAAGCTGCTTTATAAAAGGATATTGATTAAGTTTTCAACACACACACATATATATGACTATATATTAGCCGTTTTGAAATTATTTATTATTATTGTTATTGCTTATTAGTTTTTATCAATTTAATTTTTATTTATTTATTAATTTATTATTTAGTTTTGGTTTCTATAGCATTTGAATTTTGTTGAATGGGCCAACGTTTTCCTGGTTTAGTTTTATTAAATGCTCATCGAATTATTGAAGTTGGCATAAACGATATGATCTATGAGATAGTAAAAACGAAAAAGAAGATTCAATTTTAATTTATAATTTATGTATTTTTTTTTTTGTACAAATTAATTTTTTTTTTGTGCAGTATTTCATGTTCTTTTTTTTTATATATTTTTGAACCGCGTGCAAATTAAATGTAAAAGTTTAACAGATTATTAATAAAATTTGAGCTCGATTCGTGGCTCACAGAGAACGAGCGATGCTGATGAGCTTTTTAGAGGTGAGGTTCTATCCACTGGCGGCTTTGTTGTAGGCACGGTTTCAAAAAAACGAGGAGGCTCGATGGTGTTTTGTGATGTTCGGCAACTTACCTCGTTAATCGGAGGGAGGGTGGTTTCCGGAGGGGAGGGGGTGTGGGAGGTTTCCGGATTTTTTACTATACGATACGCAAATGCAGGGTCGTGATCCCTAATAGTTCTCATGGAAGGCCTTGCCCTACTTCTTCAGCATCACGCAGCCAAGTCAGTCTTCTACCCTAAGGGTGCTCCATCCCAACAGAAGCTGCTTCCCCCCCCATTCCCTTCTTCCATGAGGACACATGGGTTCTTGTACTACTGTACATGGGTTCTTGTCTAAATGTTTACTGTCCACCAAAGTGAGATAATAAACAACAATAACAATTTGAATTTTACCTATAGATAATTCTCTTTTACTACTTAACGAGCTATCCGAAATGGTAGCAGTTTACTTTTTTGAACACCCCTCCCACCACCACCCAAGCAAAATTATAGGTACGCGCCTTTTATCATGGATCTGCTATGCTGCACTCACACTGTGCCAGCCAACGGCCATTCCAGCTGAATATTGACCGGTATCTCGAATCACCGAAGTCAAAGAAATCAGAATATTTACACTCAGTAATTGGGGTGTCCACCGGGAACAATACTTTTCATTGGCATTATACTACTGCGAGTTTTTATTTGGGACCTGAATGGCCGAGTGTCTAGCGCTCTGGCGCTCGGTGCCACAGGTTTCGGGTTCGAATCCCGGCGGTGTCATGGATGTTTGTAGTGGTTCGGAATCCACTTTAAGCTGTAGGTCCCGGTCTTCTATGACCGTAAGAGCGTCACGGAGCCAAAAGTCAGACTTCTACCTACGGGTGCTCCATCACAACAGAACTGCTTCCTTCCGCTTCAATCATGAGTACGTATGGGCTCGTGGGCTTGGCCAGCCAAGTGGGATAAGAAACAACAACAACTACTGCTTTATACATTTCGTGGAGCTTTTGAAACTTGCCGAGTTTAACTTGAGAGCCATCTCGCTTGGTTTGGAAACCAATGTATTAGCCTTGAAATCTCTCAGATTCTTATACTTTGTTACTTAAATGAAGTCAGAAATAATGACATAAATATCTCCATAGAATCTGTATAAAAAAATATATCTTCTTTTTTAAGAAAACATGAAATTTTACATCAAATCCTTAGATATTACGCAAAATTCTCGGTATACAATGTATGAAAAAGCAGGTTCTTTCTGCAAATATTATTGACAAGGATATTGAATATAGAAGGGAAGAAATTAATATTTTCACTCTAGAACTGCCGTGAGTTTCAAAAGCAACACTTTTCGTTAATGATTATAATTTCGCAAACGCCATCTGCCCGGAATAACAAATCGATAAGGAAACTGAACACTCATAATTCCTTCTATTTCCGAACTAATTTAGGCGGTGTTCCCCTCCACGCTACACATTCGAAAATATGTTGTAGATTGCGGCGATTAGGTTGGCGAACATCATAATGAATTACCCGTTACAGAAGGTACTCGACAAAAGGTAATTCTCGTGCCGCTAAACGCTTGCAGTGGACAATGTTTGCGGAATTCCATTCAATAACAAAATTATGGAATGGAAATTAGTTAGGAAATCAAGACATAGTGTTTGCATGTAGATCTTTTTATTTAAAAAGGATATAAGTTTATAATCAGGAATTAGTTAGTAAAATGTAAGGAGTTATTTGTTTTACATTATTTAAAATAGTTTATTAGAAAAAAAATTAAAAATAAATTTAAATAGGTTTTTTTAAACATTTTTCTATATATTTGCCGTACCAGCCGAATGGTTTGGTTTGGTTTGTCTCTCTACAGTAACTTTGTACACATTTTGGGCTAATTAAGACCGGGGACCTACAGTTTAACGTGGATTTCAAAACACCAACAAACATCTATGCTACCGCCAGGATATTAACCTGAAGCCTGTGCTACCAATACCAGCCAAATGAGCTTAAAAACAATGGGAAAACTGAAAACATTAGCAACATCTTCTTCACTGGCGTAATAACCCCATGGTGTTCCGACGCCGTCTGCCTACTGGCAAATTTCGAGATAGATATTTTCTTTTTTATGAAGTAGAGATGTCAGTTCTACGCTCTACTGTTATATTTGATCACAATCTACGGTTTAAAGAGGATTTCCAAACCACTACAAACATCAATGGCAATGCCGGGACTTGAGCCCGAAACATTTGGCACTGAGCACCACACAGCGCTAGTCACTTGGCCATCAGGCTCTAGTAATATCTGCAAACATTAAATATTTTAACTAAATGTCAGAATGCTAAACTTAAGACACTTTCAAATGAAAATTAAATAATCTTTCGTCGCTCTAAAAACCATTATCTCAAGCATAAACACAAAAAAATTTAGAAAGATTAAAGGTTTAACAGAATGTAAAGAATAGCTGTTACGAAAGGGGGAAAAATATTAAAAAATGCAGAAGATCTAGAGTTATTAAGAAAATAAGTTATTACAGTAAAATTATACCATGGTGCTTCTGCCACATGCGCCCTGATGAGCATAAGGGCTGAGTTTCAATCCACTGGTTTGTTATAGACACTGTCTCAAAAATGAATAGAATCGATGGCATTTGTGATGATCAGCATCTTGCCCTCGTGAGTCGAACCATCTGTTGAGAGTTTTCCGTGGGTTTTTTCCATACGACACGCAAATGCATGATGTAGTTCCCCCTAATAGTCATCCCGAAATGCACTATTCTCCTTCTTCAGCGACATGGAGCCAAGTCAGACTTTTACCAACATGCTGCCCTCCTCCTTCCTTGAGAACGCCCGTATTCATGGAATTAGTCTAATTGTTGCTGTCCAACAAGTGGCCTAAGAAGCAACAACAACAATTTAAATTCTATCAGTAGATAATTCTTTATTGCAACTTAAGCAGCTTTCTCAAATGATAACACTTTATTTTGTTGAGCTCACCCCTTTTACTATCATCATCAAATCAAAATTATGGGTGCACAGTTGTCACTGGGATCTTCTATACTTCCACTTTTCCTCCATCCATGAATAGATTACTCATGGAATGTTCGTCCTGCATTTCAAGACGCTGAGGATTAGACACAACACCAAAAGGAATGGCCTACCAACGTATTATAAAAGGCGATTTATGCGTTTCGGGATGGCTATTAATGGTAATTGTCCATAATTAACCTGTTGTATGAAATAAATACAAAGCATTTTACTTGTAGACGGGGAATAATACTGTATAAATCGCCAAGGATTCTCAGTATTGCAACAGACGCTCTTGAAAGAAATTCGAATTTAACCCTTCTTTATGAGCAATACTACTAGGACACTCACCGGCATTCATCATCGTTCCAGGATAGTTTTATATCTCGTTCTGAATCTGAAATTTACGATAACATTTTTGGATACATATTGTTTTGTGTATTCTTGATTAAAATTATGTTTTTTTTGCAAACATTTGTCATCCCCAACTCATTGCCTAGTAATAAAGTACAAAGAGAGCAGAAGAATCCAGTAGCTGGTGGCATCAACACGGTCACAGGTTTCAGAAACTATTTGTCGATGGCAAATGTGACAACAATATCAATCGACAGTCGACCTGCATGGAAGTGTGCATTGGTTATGACCCAATATGAGACAGTTACTCTTACAATTCCTCCCACATGGTTATGACCCCTTTTCACCGGGACTTTTCGTGAAATATTGAAGTAGAACACGTTCTCTGATATATCATAAAGAAACACATGTTTAATGTTAAAGTGAGATAGCGTACCAGATGTGTTTAATAAAATGGTTTAATATAATGTTGTGTTTAATATAATGTTTATATAACATGTTCCTCTTCTTTCATTTCCATTAGGCCTTATTTTCAAAACTCCTGAAACAATTCAATACATTTTGTTTCAATGCATGAAATATATAGAACTTAGAAACAATCTACAAAATGATTTGGAATATAAAGTTCTTTCTTATTCTTGGATATTTTATATGTCAAAAGATGCTTATTATAATGGTACTATATATGCTATATATTGTAATGGTGCTTATAGTAATGGTATTTCTATTTCTACGAAAGGTCTGGCAACCCTGTAAGCTATGGGGTAGCACCAATTTTTTCTTTCTGGGGATTATTATTTTTTATTCACTTTTATTTAAATAGTAGTCATGCATCATATTTTCTATTCATCGCTCAACGATTGAAATATTATGGTCTATTTCATCTGCAGTTTTATGCATTTTCTTTTTCAAATTGACCCATCTTATTTATTTTATTTTGGTGGCCGAAAAGTCCTTTCTTTTTAAAATTGAAATTGTAATCCACCATAGGCAGTGAATTCAAGAATTTCGAGTTTTAGAGTAGTTCATTTATAAAGGTTTCATTTTCACCTTTGTCAACTTTTTTTATCTATTGAATTTTAACCGTAGTTGGATAAATTGAGGTAAATCAGCATTAGCGAGCATAAAATAAAGCACCAATTTCACGTATTGTGCAGGTTGTTCAACAGGACTGTAATTGATTATGGTTGGGTTGAGATTTGAGTCGCAGGTTTGAGATTTCACTACTGACTACAAATTTATGTAGTAGAGTAGTTATAAGGTGTAAAGTGTTATAAGAATCATTACAATTTAATAAAGGATAAAAGAAACTTTTACCAACCTCATATTGGGTTTATTACAATGTGACCACCTGTCAAAAACAGAATATACAAATTCTGGATAAAAACTTTTACCAACCTCATATTGGGTTATACACAGTCCAGTCACATTAATGTGACCACCTGTCAAAAGCCAGAATATAGACTGTTGCATATTCTGGCTTTTAAGTAGAGTGTGGAATGTGGTATTAAGTGGTATTTAAGTGGTATTTAAATGGTATTAAGTGGAATTCTTTATATAGACTGCACTGCAATGTGCTGCCACCAGCCTTTTGTGATTGGTTATTTCACGTTGACGTCGAAATTAGGTGGTGATCACATTAATGAGATTGGACTATGTAAATATCAGCAAGCCCGCCGCCCATCTAGCTAACAATACTTGATGGGATTATCAATTTATCCATCCATGCCAGACATCATAACCACTTATATGCCTTCAGCATATGACGTCGGACTCGGATGTAAAACGAAAGTGAAATATTTGTATGATTTAATTTCCAAAACTTAGCAACAACAACTTTATTTACACACGCACAAAAGTCACATATATACATTTAAAACGTACAATATTCAACACATTTAAATGTACTGTAATAATTTAATAATTATTATAATTTATAATAATAATATTTTACATAATTTATATAATTATAGATTCGTGAAAGGTGTCCACTTTTAAACCGAAAAACCCGATAGTCAGGTACGCGTGGGATGCGCGTAATATACTTCCTCTCCAGGTGAGAGTCTGTAGGCAAATGGTCAATTTCTCCAAACCATCAAATCTCCTGAACACCACTAAAGGCACTCTTGCCAATGCGTAGAAGGAAACAGGGTTGCAATAATATAAATTTCTATTTTATTTTTTAAAATGTTAATATATTTTCTTATAAGTTCAGTTTTAAAGATTTATTTTTAAGATTTTTTAAGATTTTATTTTGTATATTATACTCTTTACAATTTTGTATTTTACCCTCTCTATATCTTCTCTATGTATTAAAGAAGAATTATCTGTTATATTTTAATATTTAAATAAACAAATATTTCTTTTAACCCATGGGTAAATAAATAAATAATAAATAAAACTGCCAAATAGTGCAAAGAATAAAATCCCTGCGGCTGTAAAGCTTTCACTGAAAACTGCCATTCCTTTCAAACTAAAGAAATATTTAAATAAACTATTATTAAAAATGAGAACAAATGTCATATTTGTATTGCCGTGCTTTAAAATGTGTTCAGTTTTTATACATAATCAGTGAAAGAAAATAAATATTGCCTCGTCCTATGGGAATATAAACACTGAAATAAAGGAGCTAAAATGATATCGATTTGCTTGCGAAAGTACTTCTTTATTGCAGAAAGTATGCATTTTAAGTTAAACTGACGGTTGTGTATATATACTTTTTCTTTCGTGTGCTTACAGAAAATCAACGTTTAATTAACTGGAATGGTTTCTCTATTTTGTTTGTTACAAATATAAGTATTTGACTTAAAAGAGTGAAATAATTTTTTCAATGACGACAAAACGGTTTTTTTTTATAAAGATTGAGTTACGTCTCTTTAAAAAATTTATTTTTAATTTGATTGTTACAGTTTCATTTATTTAAAAGCTTTCTGATCCTGTTTTTTTTTAGTACTGCGTTGGTTTGTTAAAAATATTTATCTACCATAAATAATTTTAGATTAATTTAGAATTGGCAAACTGGGATTTAATATTTTACGCATTTTAAAAATCAATATTTTCAAAAGAAAAGCAAAAAGGGTATTAATTAATTGAATTGAAATATGCATAAAAACTATTCATTTTTTTAGAGTGATAATTTAATTATTTCAATTAATAAATCATTAGTTTTTTATTAATTTCTCAAAAATCTACTTAGTAAGTTAATTTTTTTATTAAAATCAAAAATGAATTAAAATTTCAAATAAATATATTGATTAAATTGACAAACTATGCATCGAAAAATATATAATATCTTCAATTAAAGACTTTTCATCAAAATTCCGACATCTACCTGCTAATAGTATAAAAGCTCCTCCTATTTGACGGTTATTTTTCTCCCAAATCTGTCAAAGTAAATCAAGAGTTACCATGCCAGGATGATAAATCTAAAGGTCTGATGGCCGAGTGGCTATGTTCTATCGCTCGGTACCACAGGTTTTGGGTTCGAGTCCCGGCGGTGCCATGGATGTTTGTAGATTTTCGGATTCCACTTTAAACCGTATGTCCCGATCTAATCTGACTGTAAAGCATTCTATAGCTGTAGATATCTTCAAAATATACGTGGCTCCTGGGTAGTGTTAAATGAGTGACAACGTTCGTCAGTGTATCCCACCTTGGGCTGCTCACAGGGAAATAGTCAATACGGCCTAGTCCTCGACATAATTAAAAAAAAAAGGATGATAAATCTATAAAGTGGAATGTCTTTCCGTCAATTATAAATGAGGAATGCAAGTCCGTTGGATGTATTCGTCCGAAATTTCGAAGGAATTATTGTACTTTTATTGTAGTGCCGTCCCTGCGTAACGCTGATTTTTCTACACTTTTGACTTTGCAATGACAAATTGCTTAAGTCAAAACCCACCATTTGAAAAGAACAACATTCTTCTTCTATTAAACCACCTACAAGATGCAGAACAGTAGATTGGATCACCCATAAAAGTTCCATTTAAATTTTTTTTTAAATATACACAGAAAAATATTTATGATAAAAACTTAATCATAATTTATCTGAACCCACATATTGCATATTTATTTGTTTTTAATTCTTTTCTAATCATTATCTATGCAATTTCTCGTGTTTGGTGAATACAAAACCTTTCTCTTGCAAGTTAAAATGTAAGGATATTCTTGTAAACAGATGTTTTTTATGCGCATCTCAATAAGAGACATGGAAATTTCAATTTAACTTCCGCTGTCGAGTTTTGAATCTTTTTCCTAGATCAAAAACCGAACGCACATTGCCACACATTTATTAGCCAATTTTTTTCTTATTTATTAATGCTGGGGAACTATACCCGTAATAAAATCGATGCACCGGAAAGTAATTTAAAAAAAAAAAAAAAAAAAAAAAAAATTCTGCAGAGAACATTAATTCCAGTTTTTTTTAAAACCTCAATAAAAATAAACTTCCTTGCCCATATTCTTATCGTCCTACAAAGAAATTGTTTTTTAAAAACATCAAAGTGAATTCTCTCAAAAAAAAGCGTAAAAAATCAAGAAATAAGAGATGAAGAAAGCTACCTTGCAAATAATTGATAGAGAATGTAATCAATGAATTAAGCAACATGATCTGCGTCAGGAATCTATTTTATCCTATTGACCATTGCGCTTGTCACAGTTGTCTGGGAAACAGATTATTACAAGGGGATAGGATGTGACCAAACAATATCTGTCTTGTCATTCCTCCGGTGGTGGATTTAAGCAGAAATTACTTTGGCTTAGGATATACTAGGAATGACTTTACCCGTCTTTTCTAAGAAGTGGTAGTAAATCCAATGTTCCGGTATATTGATTTTTTTTTTTTTTTTAGTTAGGTATTGGTGGGTGTCATGTTTCAGTTTGGTATGACTCTTTCATCTGACTGAGAAGAGACATTGGCATCCGGGAGATTTTATTTTTAAAAAAACCTCTATCATATTTGTGTGTTGTATAAGATCCTTCCTTTTCTAATGCATGGCAAACACAGACAGCTTGGTCTTGGATGCTTTAAGGCAAGTGCTGCACAGACGTACTCACTTTGCATTACCCAGGGGGCGCGTGTAACTTGAAGATAAGCCACGGACGCGGAGTAACAATGCCCCGCAACGCTCTACGATCCTATTAGACCGGGACCTACTTTTTAAAAAGTGGATTCCGAACCACTACAAACAACCATGGGCTTCGGGACTCAAAGGTACCGAGCGAATTGCTAGCCACCGGATATTCAGGGTATGGTAGATAAAATCCAGAAATCTCCCTCCAGAAGGGCAAGTGGATGGCGCTCTGGCATTTGGTACCACAGGCTTCAGATTCTAATCCTGGACGTGGCATGGATGTTTGTTAGTAGTTCGGAATCCACTTTAAACTGTAGGTACCGGTCTGTTTAGCAATCTTGTGCAGAAAATGACCGTACAGCGACAAACCAAACCAAATCGCATCAGAAATCATGACTATCCATGAGCGATGTTCCACCTACGATGTTGCAATCGCCATCGAGTCTCCTTTTTTTTATAAAGCAGTGTCTCCTTCTGACGTGATTTGGTTTAAAACTGACTGATTTTGAATGGTTTGAAACTGACCCTAGTTACACAGATTACCATTGGGCTACGAGTTGAGTAAATCGTGGTCATATCAAATATTTAGTGCGCGAATTATAATCAGGCTTAATTCGTGGCTTAGTGGTAACGCGTGAAGATGACATTTTTGGCAGTGCAATTTTTTTATTAAAACTCAAAATTTAAACAAAATCTACTTCAAATCATAAAAATAACTTTTATGCGTTAGATTAAAAATTTACTTTCTTTATTAATTAAATGCTATTTTAACGGTTCTGCATTTTCGCCAAATTTTACAGTCACCGTTTCTTTCAGATTTTTCATTCTCTTTAAATATCGTTGAGTAATAACGTAGCTTTGCGCTCGTTGCAGCAAGTATTGAGTTCGAGTCCCAGTGGTGCCCTGAATGTTTACAATGGTTTGGAAACCTATCTAAGGTGTAGTTCCCGGTCTAATATGACTGTAGAGCGTTGGGCATAGATGTGACATCCCTGCCTCATAAAAAGAAAACATCTCCTGTCTAGAAATCTGCCAGTAGGCAAACGGCCTTGACCCCCGATAGGGCTGTTGCGCCAATGAAGAAGAAGAAAAAGAGCGCAACTTTGTAAATCTTTTAGCAGTGGTATTTTAGCTACAGATATTTTCCAGTTTTTATTACTTCTACTGGCTACTTGTCTTGTAAGAATTCGATCGTTTATGGCATTTGTTTTCATAAAATTCGCCTGCTAAGCTTTCCTAAAATATGCACTCAATCATTGCGGAAGACTGACTTAAAAAAAAGTGAATGTAAATATATTATGAGAAAAATATCATATTTTGAATTGTTTTGGGTCATCATTTAGTCTTATTAATCCATACCAATGTTGTGCAATGTTCTCTAAAGTGAGTGATAAATCTGCAACGTTCAAACAATAACTTTTACACTGGTCATCTAAATCACCACAATTTCCTTTATCTACAAGTAAAAGAAAATGATTTGTAAGTGAGAGGGAAGATATTAGAGAAATTTTTGGATAAAATATATTGAATTTTGAAATCAAGTTGTTATCTTTAAACCAATTTTTTTCTGAATTGATTCCAAAATTCCACAATTTTAAACAGCAATTTGAAACATTTGATTTCAACATTCTGAACTTAAAACAATCTAATTAAAATCTTTTCTTCCCTGTTTCCATCAAAGTGTTATGAAATGGGTTGATGATTTTTAAGCGCTTCTAGTAAATGTCAATTATTTTCTTGTGATTTCTCTGTCAGGATCATTTACCACTGCTTTAGCTGACTGTAAAATTTCATCTTTAATAAAGCAATTATCTATTTTTGTAATCTGCAGCATACTACTGAGTTTAAAAAGACAAATTAAAACGCCCTGACAGAAATTGTTTAGTAATCTTATTTATTTTTTATAAGAATTGTTGCATTAAGGTTCTGAAGATCTCGTTTAATCTCTCAACTTTGTGTCCATTTCATCTTGAAAACACAATGGAACGCCAGGATAGTAATTCTTCAATTCATAGGCGCAAAAGCCCCATGATGAGCGAAGGCCGTCTGACTACTAGTAGATTTCGAGACAGGAGATGTTTTCTTTCTATGGGGTAGGGTTGTCAGCCCAACGCTCCAAAGTCATGTTAAACCGGCATCTACGATTTAAAGTAGATTCCGAACCACTACAAACAACCATGGGACCACCGGGATTCGATCCCGAAGCCTGTAGAACCGAGCGCCATAGCGCTAGTCACTCGTGTCATAGAACGTTAATTCAGGAAAAATAAAATAGCATCTCTTTGATAGCCATCTTACTTTCGATAGTTTGGAAGATTATATAAAGTATTACTGCTTATTGAATAAGGGTAAAGTCCTGCTGTTTTTGGCTTTCGCGTTAAAAAATATGTAGTGACATTTTTCAAAAACGGTTCTAAATGGCATGATAAATCATTGACTGGCATTTAAAAAAAAATGAATAACAAAACATATCTCATGATGAAAATCGTTGGATCATTTTTAAACAGCTTGTGAACACCTCATATTTCCCTATAATAGAACTATTATGACATCCAAAAACTATTATATTTGTTATAGAATATTTTACTTATTTAACATTGCCTTTATGGGTCTAGAATGGGCGCTCTGGCGCTCGGTATCATAGGTTACGGGTTCGAGTCCCGGCGGTGCCATGGATGTTTGTAGGGATTCGGAATCCACTTTAAACGTAGGTCTCGGTCTAATAGGGTCGTAGAGCGTTTGCGGGGGCCTTGTTACCCTCTTCTGTAGCTTATCTTCAAATTACACGCCCCCTGGGCAATGCAAAGTGAGTAACGTCTATGCAGCATTTGCCTTAAAGGCACCCAAGACAGCTGTCTAAGTGTTTTCCAGCTGCATTAGAAAAATAAAAAAAAAAAACATTTTTTGCCTTTATTTCTTCATACAAACCAACAGCAGTTCCTGATTCAAAAATAATGCTGTCCAAAAAAGCGTCCCTAACATCTGTTTGTACTTAAAGTTTTTGTTCCAAAAATGTTCCATTTTGAATTGAATAAGAAAGTTTTGTTTTCTTTCCATTGATACTTGTTTATCGATTTTGCTGTCGGAAAATGCCACTTTACAGGTTTTTATCAGATGGTCAATGTTAGCAAGTGGAATAGTATGTCCAGCGAAATACTCAACAAGCATTTTTTCCCTCTTGGCAATTCTTACTTGTTTTGCAAGATAAAAACGAAATTAATATTAACTAATTATTATTAAATTGTTCTTGGTGACACAGTTTTGGACTTCTCGACTCCCGTCTGTGCCATATATGATTGTATTGGTTTGGAATCCACTTTAAACCGTAGGATTTGGTCTAATATTGCTATAGAGAATTGGGCGTATGGCTGACAGTATTACCCGGTAAATGAAACATATTAGTTTCCATTCTGCTGACTCACCATAGGTTTTCTGAAACTGATTATATTTCGGAAAGACTAAACTATTTCAAAAATAGAAACACTGGTATATTATGATCTTTTAGATGTTATGTAAAATAAGATCTATACAGTTGTTAACACAATTTTTTTGATGGTGAATACGTTAATTTTGTCCTAATTATTTCAGCCTCCTTATCATTTTTAAGATCTTTACAGTTTTGCATCCTACAAGCTTAAATCATTCAGCATGGAGGTAATCAAAATTGAACAATAAATTTTTTCTCATACTGAATTAAATATAAGTCGAACAATTTAATCCTTTTTCTACCGACACTTTTCTGAATCACCCATAAATGCAATTGACAATTATAAACAAAAAGTATCGAGTTTTCAGCTTAGAAATGGAATCCTTGAACGAATCTACAATTATATGTCCTTAAATGTGTTAAATATTGTAATTCTCTAATTGTATGTGTATGGTGATCACGCGTGTTTAAATAAAGGTGTGAGTTTTCCAACCTGTGACGAAAGTGTCTCACCCCAACCACATCCAATTACAATCTAGCTGCCCTATCTGCTCGCCACAATATTAGAAAAGGGAAATTCTACAATATTAGAAAAGGGCTAAAAATATTAGAAAAAGAGATTTCGTTTTGTGTTTCTGGAATCAGAAATAACATTCACCACAAGCACATTCTCTGTTGACTAATTCTGTATTAGCACATATATAATATGAGAAATAGCTTCACATGAAGCGAGAACTTTTAACAAATGCAGATGTTAGGTAAAATAGGTCTATGCATATTTTGTTAACACAATTTTTTTGTGGTGAATATGCTATTTTTTTCTTATTTAATTCGGCCTTATTACATCTTTAGAACCTCGCATCGTAAGGTAAACAATGAAATTTTTCTCATATTAAATTAAATATAACCCTTAATTCATTTTCTACAGACTCTTTCCTGTATTACCCATAACTTTCAATTATAAACAAAATTCATAAATAATTTATATAATTTTGAATCAAAGAAAAGTTCCACGTGCAATGTAATAATTAGGTACATGGGAGAACATTACTGGTATTTCTGACAATCGCGAAAGGGTAAGGATTCTACGTGACATCCCCAAATGTGTCAAATGTAGCTGCTTCTACTTTGCGATGGAACGACCGTCAGAGGAGGGCTCATTTCCGTATCTCTTGCGAAAACGGCTCGTTAGCATTAGCAGTCTGCCAGGTTTGATGGAGTAGCTATGTTTGCCGGCGTGCATTGTGCCTGGTTACTAACGGATTGCATTTGTGACAATATGGAATACGAAATCATTTTCTCTAATCTAATACGTAGCTTGAATATTGTGTCGCAAGTGTTTGTTTTAAGGCGAAGTTAAAAAATAATAGCTAGAAAATATTTTTTGCAGCCTTTTCATCATACTTTTAAAAAATGAGAAAAATATAAAGGCTGTAATATAAAGTTGACTTTCAAAATTAATTTTTAAAAAAATGTGAATACCATTTATGATTTTTTTATTTATTATGAGTAAGCAGGATTTAGAGACCTGATGGTCGAGTGACTAGCGCTCGGGGCCATAGGTTTCGCGTTCGAGTCCCGGTGGGGCCATGGATGTTTGTAGTGATTCGAATCCACCTGAAGCCGTAGGTCCCCCGTCTAATATGACTGTTGAGCGTAGGGATGATAAGCCTACACCGTGCCTCGAAATCTGCCAGTAGGAAGAAGGCCTTTGCCCACAATGAGGCTGTTGCGTCAATGAAGAAGAAGAAACATGATTTGATTTTTTTTTCTTCAACGGAGTTTGAATTTTACGATACTAAGGGATAATAAACTTTTTAAAAGACTGCTGTTTCTCAAGAAATTTCAAGTATATTTGGTAATACGTTGCCCGACATAGAAAATGCAACACTATGAAAATTTGGCTGTATAAATGCACAAATTTTGTGAATATGCAGCCTAACAAGACGGTCGTATCACAATTTTGTCACATGATTACAGCAAAGGATGGAAGGAAGTAAATTGCTTATAAGCCAACACCCACTATATTAACACATCTACGAAATCCAGAATTTTGAGAAGTTCTATGTTTCGGAAGACAGTGGCTTAAGAGATGGCTGGAGGGCAGCTCCGTCAGTCAGACAATTTTAAGTGCATCAAATTGTAAGTTTACTAAAGGTAGGTTGGTATTATTGTCATATCTCTGCTAAAGAGTACGTAGATCGGCCCACTGGAATTTGGACCATTGTGAACGAACTCCACACAATCAGCTACTCTCAACATTTTTCCAGATGATCAGGGAACTTTGGATTCTTCAATATCAGTAAATGGTGCCCTTTTTGCGTAGATTGCCACTGACATAAGCCCACTGACTTGAAAGATTGCGATTGTGTTGTGTATGAACCACTTAAACTACTGAATGTCTCAGTGACGCGTCTTGGTTCTGTTTGTCTGATATTAGTCACCGGGTGGCGTTGGGGTTACAAAGCCAATTTAATTTCAATTTTTTGGCATGGCATAAGGATTTGGGCTGTAATAAAATATATTTGCAGCCCCCTGCCCTCTGGTTTGTATCAAAGGCAGATTGACGGAACGATGATACGTTGTTGAACTGCTGAAGTCGTTTGTGCTACCTTCCAATCATCGGTTGCAAAATGATATTTTTCAGCAGGACAGCGTGAGACCGTCAGCTGTCAAATCTTACAGCATGTCCCGTTTCTTCACCACCTGATATCTCACCGATCAAACACATCTGCGATATGATTGGCCATTATTTTTTGACTCTGCCGCAGCCTCAATTGGAGAACGAACTAAAGATGATGCCTGAAAGAATATGGGCTGCCTATCCGTTAGCTAATTGAATTATTTATTCACACACTAATTCCCTCAGAACATTATCGGAACACTAATTGAATCTTACTTTCGTAGGATTGCTGCTTGAGACAGCGAGATGGTTCTTCTTCTTACTGATCACCCTAAATAGTTCTCTTTTTCTAAATAACATCACTTTTTCTCGTCTGTGTCCATATTTTCACCATATTCTACACATCCTAATATGGTTTACATTTTTGATGTAGGGCAATGTATTAAATAAACAAAAAGATAAAATTATTAATAATCGATCATTAATTAGTATCAATAATTAAGTTTAGTAATTACATGAAGTAACTGAAGTAATCGGACAAAACTTATTCAAATAATCACATTTTTTTACTATCTCTATTGTCCACGAGCAATTTTTAGAAGCCAACTTGGTTCAATGGTTTAACAGAATAAATTTAATTTCATCACATTTTTGCATACATATTCATAAATTTCCCTTTAACATTAATTTTTTTTGTCATAGTTTGCAAAGTTTTTCCGAATATTGATGATGTTAAACGAAGAAACACATAAAAAAAAAATCAAAGTTATTAATTCCCAATTCTAAACATTGAGCCTGATGGCAGAGTGACTAGCGCAGGTTCGAGTCTGGGTGCTTGTAGTGATTCGGAATCGACTTTAACCCTACTGCATGAAACGAAAACATATCATCTCACGAAATCCGCCTGTGGGCAAACGGCTTTGGCCCACCATGACGCAGTTACGCCAATGAAGAAGAAGAATTTTAACATTAGTAATTGCATAGATATGTATGACACTTACAAATCATTATAAATTAAATAAAAAAATTCAGACATCTACAATTTATTCTCTAAAAAGATAATCAATTAAAATTGCAAAGCGTAAGCAATTTAATATAGACATATCATGAATAGTAAAATAATTTAGTAAAATAATGAGTAAAATAATTTTAAAGATTAATATAAAGGATTTTGCAGTACGATGAGATAAATAGAATTTGCTATTTAAACTAAAAATCTTTCATAAATCTATGGATTTGAAATTACATCTCTATAGATAGGTTATTGACCCATTACTAAATGAAAATTAATAACGAAATTAAATATCAATGCAAAACAATTTTTATTGGTTAAAAGGTTTAAATTATTTATAACATTTAAATTGAAAAATTTAAATTGATATTTTATACATTTCAAAATAGACGAAGTGTAAAATTGCTTTATATATATATTATATATACATCTCTACTCCTAAAGAACCTAAATATTTAAACACAACGCAAATTTTGCAATTTTGCCATAACAAATATTCAATTAATTATTTTTTATTAATAAAATATAACATAAATTTGTTTCTATGTAATTATGCTTTTTATGACAAGCTTAAGGTACTTTTTTCCATTAACGAAACGCCTTTTAACGCCAAACTTGAATATCGGCGCCAATTCTAACTAGAGATAGAAATGGCAGCCCTAACGTTATATAGAACAGAACAGCTTTTTGGCAAATAATCCCACTATTTCATCTGGCTTATAATTAACTGAAAAATACCCAATATATTTTAAAAGAATAGTAAAATAAAAGATGAATAATTGATATACTTTTTAAAGATAACAAAAATTAAAGTCAAAATAATTATACACTATATTAAATCAATAAAGTTTTTATGTACTAAAAATTTATTGAATTATCAAGAAAAATAACATTGTGACAAATAAAATGTTTTTAATAAAATATGACTTTGCTTTGCTGCGTAATTTTGGCGAAACTCCTTTAGAAAACTCATCCAAATGCAACATTAATCATAAATTAATTACTTGCTGCCTGTAAGATTTCAACAAATACCAGTGCTCTTTTAATTTAATAATACCGTCAAATTATCGGGGAAATATGACGATCGTCGTTTCTAAATTAAATTTGATTATTTAGTTTCAAAATAGTTTCTTCAGTAACTTAATTATAAACGAAGAATTACTGATTACACAAGAATTGCATAAGGAGAATTTAATACGCATCAATAAATAATTTTACTCAAACTGTATCTTGCAGGTATTGCACATCAAGATGAATATTTCATGAAGATAAATAAATCACTTTTAACTCAATATTTGAGTCGTTCCATACGTTAAACAAATGTTGTTATTAAATGTATTCCGTTCAAATATTTTTTATAAACATGTTCGTATTGTTGATTGAGTTATGCAAATATTCAATATTTATAGTAATTTCCGAAAATAAAGAAAAAAACATTTTTTAAATTATTTAAGTTTAAATTATTTAAGTTTTTTATTAATTTAAGTTTTGCAATTGTTATTACTTGTTAATGGGAATTAAATGAAGTTTGGTAAAAATATTAATCAAGCCTTAACATTAATGTTAATTAATATCAAATTATGTGTTTATTAACATTAATCAAACCGTGCTTTTTACAAATTAGGCACAAAAGATAAACACATATATTTTTTATGTTTTTACGCAAAATAGACACATGACAAAAAAAACACAATAATGTGAAGTACGATCACCTCTAACAATTATACATACACGACAGGGATAAACAATGCTCAAAATTTTGGTGTTTATTAACATTAATCAAATTAGTCAGTAGTAAACATAGATGTTTATTAACATTAATCAAACCGTGTTTTTTTGCAAATTAGGCACACAAAATAAACAGAGATATTTTATGTTTTTGCGCAAAATGGTCATATGGCAAAATGCACATAATGTGAAATACGATCATCTTTTATAGCTAAACAGACACTGCACGATATCCAATGCTGAAAATGTGGGTGTTTACTAACATTAATCAAATTAGGTGTTTATTAACGTTAATTAACGTTAATCAAACCGGGCTTGACAAATTAGGCACAAAATAAAAGCAGATATATTTTATCTTTTATGCAAAATAACGCATGACTAAAAAGCATATTAATGTGAAATAGGATTATCTTTAACAGCTATACAGATGCATGTATAATTGATTTAAGAATAAAGGCATGCATCCAGCTATCCACTGAGTGCATGCCTGCTCTTACCTATCGAAAGATTTATTGATTTATTCACTATTTCCGAAATTTAAATTAATTTAATGTTAATACTGAAACTATGCTAATTCATTCCTTACATACTGAGGTAAATATGACGGATCACTACTGCTATATATGTTGCTTACAATTACAGAAATAGGAAGAATAATATTTCATTGGGCATTGTGTTTAAGCATTTTGATATTTATTCATAATTTGAGTGGAGAAAAGAGGAAAATAATTAGGTATTTCGTGATTTAATGAATTGGATATAACTAGAGGCATATAGAAAACGAAACTTATTACGAATGAGAATGATCTACTATTTAAGGAAGTCATAAATCTTTGATTTATAAAGGACCTTATTAAGTGATGAGTTTATATATTTAATTTGAAAAGTCTTTAAATTCTACTAATGAAAAAAAAATTAACATCTCATTAATTTATACAAGTGCCAAAATAGTATGAAATTATCACTATATCTTGTCTAAATGTTATTTTTTTTTTATTTAATTGTGTTCTTTTTTTTTTGTGTGGCTTCAAAATTTTCGTTATCTACAGTAAGTGAAAAGACATAATGAAATTAAAATTTTTGTAAACAAAATCAATTGTATTGTTGATCTGTGATGGCTTTTGATTGGAGAGTTTGACTTGGTCAGTTGCTTTTGTCACTAAATAGCAGCTGAATACCAGATTGAGAGTTTCCAGTAGATGCATTGGCGACATTCTTACTCTGGACCTATATTTAGCCTGTCACAATTTGAAACGCCTGATTCGTGGAATATTTGTAACTTGACCAGCTAGAGTGCAGGAGGTCTCAGATTCAAATACTCTTGTTGCATCAGTTGCAGTTGCTGCATTTAGATTCGAGGAGGGTTGCGACTGTGATATATGCAAAGTATGTCGCATCGATTGTGTGGTTATCGAAGTGTAATTCTGGATTTCTCTCATACAATAAGCGGATCTGGGGCGATTACTCATACCTTTCCCTCATTGCTCGTCTGTGGGATGTCCGTGGTATATATAACTGAAATACATGGTCCCACCGATATGAAAAAAAAAATTAAAATGGTAATTAGAACACCATCTCACATGAAATGTGTGGTTACCAAAGAGTAATTCTAGATTTTCTCTCATACAATAAGCGAATCTGGGGCGATTACTCATATCATTCCCTCATTGCTCGTCTGTGGGATTGCCGGGGTATATATAACTGAAATACATGGGCCCACCGATATCAAAAAGAGAAATTAAGGTGGTAATTAGAACACCATCTCACATCAAATGTATGGTTACTAAAGAGTAATTTCTCTCATACAATAAGCGGACATGGGGCGATTATTCCTACCTTTCCCTCATTGCTCGTCTGTGGGATGTCCGTGGTATATATAACTGAAATACATGGGCCCACCGATTTAAAAAAAAAATTAAAATGGTAATTAGAACACCATCTCACATCAAATGTGTGGTTACCAAAGAGTAATTCTAGATTTTCTCTCATACAATAAGCGAATCTGGGGCGATTACTCATATCATTCCTCATCGCTCGTCTGTGGGATTGCCGTGGTATATATAACTGAAATACATGGGGCCACCGATATAAAAAAAAAGAAATTCAAATGGAAATTAGAACACCATCTCACATCAAATGTGTGGTTACCAAAAATTAATTCTGGATTTTCTCTCATACAATATAAGCAAAGGGGTGTGGGACGATTACTCATACCTTTCCCTCATTGCTCGTCTGTGGAATGTCTGTGGTATATATAAGTGACATATGCATGGGCCCATCGATGAAGAAAAAAACTGTAATTCGAACACCATCTCGCATCGATTAATCAAAGAATACCATTTTATCATACAGCAAGAGGATGTGGGGACGATTACTCATTTATTTCCCTCATTGCTCGTCTATGGAATGTCTGTGTATATATAAATTTCATACATGGACCACCGATGTAAGAAAAAGAAACATAAACTATAATTAGAACACCATCTCGCATCAAATGTGTGTTTACCAAAGAGTAATTCTGGATCTTTCCAGGATCCCATACGATTACTCATATCATTCCCTCATTGCTCGTCTATGGGATGTCCGTGGTATATATAACTTAAATAAATGGGCCTGCCAATATAAAAAAGAAATTAAAATGATAATTAGAACACCATCCACATCAAATGTAGTGCGCCAAAGAGTAATTCTGGATTTTCTCCTCATCGGATGGGGGACGATTTCATAAAAGTTCTTCCAGAACCCAGAGATCCCCTTAGTGAGATTGGTTATTTTCAGACTTTCAACTTAAGAATTTATCAAGTCTGTACCAGACGAGAAGACAGAGCATTAGGTTCAAGTTCTCTCATCAATTATCAAAAAAAAAAAAGACTACCAGAGTTTGGAAGCCAAATCGATTGAATTCCGTGCGACATCTCTGGATGAAGTTAATTACTAATGAGTTGCGTCAAAACCGATACTGAATAAAATAAAAACTATTTTGAATATATTATGTTTTTATTTTTATATTCATGCCTCTGAACAAAGTAATTTTTTGAATGCATTCCTTTAAGCAAATTCCATGACTGCGCAATAATTGCAATGACATCTTTTCAATAGTGGCGTTGATTTATTGGTTTATTAATTAGTTGGTTCATCCCAAATCTCGTAACGACTTGCTCCAGATTGCATTCCCGTTTTGCGTTTATTGCTTGACACTCCTGTTAGAAATTGATAGCTTCCGGTAATTGGATAATCAGCTGACAGTGGCTCTTACTTACCCAGTTTTACCTTTCAACTGCATTTAATTCAAGAACTGTTTCCGTCCTCCTATTTTTTTTTAATGTATTATCGCTTCATGAGAATTTTTTTTATTTTGCGTTATTATCTTTAAAGGTATATCTTCCCAACTGAGGCCGCTTACAAGTATAATACATTTTAATGCATACATGTTAATGAATATATTTGATACATTTTAATTGTGTTTTATTATTCTCCTTTTTTTTTTTCAAATGTTTTGGCGATTCATGAGAATTTATTTATTTTTTTTTTTTATTAATCTCTTTACTGGCATATGCTCCCGATTGAGGCTGCCTAAAATATATAATATATTTTAATGTACATTTTTACATTTTAATGCGTATATTTTAATGAAATACATTTCAATGATGTAATACATTTTAATACATATTTTTGACGTATTAATGCAAATGTTTACATTTTCAGTACATTTATTTTAATGAATATATTTTAATATATTTTGATGAATAAATATATTATATTTTTAATGAATATATTTTACTGATTATATTTTAATGAATATATTTAATACATTTTAATATTGTGTCCTCCTCCCCTTTTTTTTAAATGTTTTCTAGAATTTTTTTATTTTGTATTTATCTCTTTACAAGCCTTTTTGTTTCCAATTGAGACCTCTTAAAGTTATAGTACATTTTATTGCATGCTAATTTGAAAAAAAAAATATTAATTTATAGATATTTGGATTGATTTTTTTGATAAGAAATTATGTTTTTCGCATATGAAAGCAACAACAAAAAAAAAGTTCAAAAGAATGACAGGGAGGAGATGTCAGGAAAGGATAGAGGAGGATGGGGAACTCTACTTAGGTAACGCTGCAACTGCTACATATTTTCCATTATGGTGGCGAATGATTTCGAGTCAAAGTAAAATCAACCAACAATAAATCAAAGTAAAACCAACAACAAGTTAAGAAAATAAACGCTTCATTAAGAAATGCAGAGTTCTATAGCAAGAGTTCAGTGAAGGAAGAGGGCTAAGGTTAAAGCTTTAGCCTGTTAAAACCATGCTGTCATAGTGCCCAGTAACTTCGATGAAAGTGCCGCAAATTCAAAAACGCAAGAACATTAACATTTTCTACATTTTTTTTTCTATTGAGAACTTTAAGACAAATACACATTAAAATTGATCAAACAGTTTTCTTTTGTAGCTTTATCACACATTTGGCAATGCTCACTTTATTATAAAAATGCCCTATTAACAATAACAGACTTCAGAGTAAGTTCTCGGCTCTAGATGCCTAGTTTTAAATTGAATGCAAAATATTTTTATAAAAATGAATGTTTACTAAACTATGGATATCTAAAAACTATGAACGGTTTATTTTAAGATGAATGTACTTTAAATATCTATGCATATATGTTATCCCTTTTCGATAATTCGTTGCAACGACTCAATTTGATGGTTGTGATTGAATTTGATTCAATGATTGATGATTGAGCAGATTGAATTTGATTCAATGAATTAATTCGATGGTTGAGCAGATTGGAATTTGTTTCAATGAATCAATTCGATGGTTCATTAGATTGAATTTGATTCAATGAATCAATTCGATGGTTCAGTAGATTGAATCGGATTCAATAAATCATTACGATGGATTGAATTTGATTCAATAAATCATTTCTTGATGGATTCAATAAATCGATGGATTCAATTGGATTCAATAAATCATTTCGATGTTTCAGTAGATTGAATTTGATATAATAAAACAATTCGATACTTCATCACATTCAATTTGATTCAATGAATCAATTCGATACTCCATACATAATTTGATTCAATCAATTTATTCGATGGTCCATACATAATTTGATTCAATGAATCAATTCGATGGTTCAATAGATTGAATTTGATTCAATAAATCATTTTTGATTCAATTGGATTCAATAAATCAATTCGATGGATTCAATTTGATTCAATAAATCATTTCGATGTTTCAGTAGATTGAATTTGATATTCATTGATACTTCATCACATTCGATTTGGATTCAATGAATCAGCTACTCCATACATAATTTGATTCAATGAATTTATTCTATGGTCCATACGTAATTTGATTGAATGAATCAATTCGATGGTTCAGTAGATTGAATTTGATTCAATGAAGCAATTCGGTGGGTCAGCAGATTGAAATGGATTCAATGAACTTATTCAATGATTCAGTAGATTGAATTTGATGCGCGATCTTTTATATACATTCTCATAATCCCCATCATGTCTCCCTCGTTTCTGAGAGTAGTTACTACAATAACTCCACTAACGGATTCGAACCCGGCCTTCTTGCACTTGTTAGATCACGTTTCCATACGGCCATAAATCAAACTTAATTTATGTTCTTGGAAAGTAAACTGAACTATTTATTCTAATTTATGTTAGACATGGAACAATCTGGGATATTTGTATTACAATGATAAAATTATTAGCCACCACACGTAGGAATAAAAGAAAACGTCTTTACAAAGACAATAAAATTACGACATTAAAATAATTCTAGTCTGAATATCCTATGTCATGGCTTTAATTTTCGTAAAGGTCTCAACTTTTTCTTCTTTTTAATAATTTGAAACTTATTATTTTTATCTTTTAGCTGCTTCAAAAACTAATTATGATTTGTCACAATTACAATGAAATGTACATAAAAAAAATAATGAAAACGTAAGTTTCCAGTTTCCGTCGACTTAAAAATAAAAATGACCGTTCAATACTTTCTTCAAATAATCACCAACATATTCTAAGCAGAAAAATAATTTACAAAAAAAAAAAATATTAAAAATTTAAAATTTCAAAACTAATTCCAAGTTAAAAAAATGAACGAAGAATTCTAAAATACACAACACACAAGTTTATTTAGAAAATATATCTACTGCATCATAATAATAAATTATTTTTTATCCATTTTTTTCGTGAAAAACAGTCCTGAATAATTAAGTCGAAGTTTTTATATTTGTTTAGCCAAGATTTTCATTTGTTATTCTTGGTTTATTCAAGATTAAAAATATGCAAGCAGATTAAATTTATATGCAGAAAAATAATACAGCCGAAGAAAAATAAAAGCTCTATTTTTTCTTCTTTATTCGTATTTTTGAAAATTATTTATTATTTAAAATAGCTTCTGTTTGATACAAAATCAGTGTTCTTTTATTAAAGTTATATGAAGTATTCATGAAAAATCACAAATACGCAATTTTCAAAAACTCCTCTAGTTTTCAACATTTAAGTTTGTCTAATGCTCAACATTTAAGTTTCAGTATTTAAGTTTCTCTAGTTTTCAATATTTAAGTTTCAGCAATTATGCTTCTCCAGTTTTTCAACATTTAAGTTTCTCTAGTTATCAACATTTAGGTTTCAGTATTTAAACTTCTCTAGTTATTCAGCATTTAAGTTTCTCTAATTTTCAACATTATCATTATTCGATAATTTATTTAAATATCCACAACCTATTTTTTAATTTTTAAAAAGATGATAAATTTTCAAATTAATTCTAAGCTAAAAAAAATTATTCTAAAATTCTAAACTCACAGAGTTATTTAAAACAATATCTAATGTGTATCATAAATAAATTTTATTCATTTTTGTGAGAAATTACACTATTTATTTTTTTTCAAGTTTTATAATTTTTTTAATTTTAATATTTTTAACTTTCATTTAAATGTTTTGTTTTATTTAAATTTTTTTTTATTTTAATTTTAAATTTTAAATTTTTATTTTATTTTAATTTTCTTTTAAATGTTTTGTTTTAGTTAAATTTTTAATTTTATTATTTTAATTTTCGTTTGAATGTTTTGTTTTATTTAAATTTTAAATTTTATTATTTTAATTTTCATTTAAATGTTTTGTTTTATTTAAATTTTAAATTTTATTATTTTAATCTTCATTTAAATGTTTCGTTTTTATTTAAATTTTTATTTTATTATTTTAATTTTCGTTTTTTTTATTTAAATTTTTAAATTTTATTATTTTTCTTTTTAAAGTTTTAAATTTTTAATTTTTATTAGTTATAATTTTCATTTAAATGTTTCTATATTTATTTAAATTTTTTATATTGATCATTTTCATTTATTAAAAATTATTTTTATTATTTCCATTATTTTTATTTCCAGTATACATACATTAAAAACATGGATTGCAAGCCAATCAAATTTATATGCAGAGAAATAACATAATAAAAAAAGAGAGTTTATTATTTCAAAATACAAAATAGAGAAAAGCAGCTGCTATTAAGAAAATGAGCTGTTGCTGTGATATGAGATTAGCCCTCAACCGTCGCAGAGCGGCGCTGTAAAACTTTCAGCGAGTGGCGAAACCTAGAAAACTCAGGGTCTCACATCACGTGTTACTTTTCCCGCAGTCCGGGATTTCTGAAAAGAAGCACCGCAAATGCGCGGCGCTAATCACTCGTAACTCCGTTGTCCTGTCTTTAATTCCCGATTTAACAAAAAACGGGGCAAGGCGTAGGGAAAAAAAAATTCCCCAATGGATTATCATCCGTTGCTGCTAATTTCGCGTATTTTGGTGCTACATTTTCGAAGCAAAAATCTTCAGGGAAATTTGCATTTGATGGTTGTGCTTTTTATTAAAAAGTGTACCGTCGACAATGGATACAGTACGGATTTGTGAATATTTAGATGTATTTTTAAGGATGGATTAATTTATTGCTAATTATTTTTTTTCCAAGTGATATGTGTTGATTTTAAAAATGTGATTGTGTACAAAAAGTTAGTTGTAGGGAAAAAAAAATCCTGTATATGTATCTTTGTGGATTTTTGACATGTTTGCTGTAACGGAATATGCATTGGCTGAACATTTTTCAAGGTAAGGAGTTAATTTTAAATTGTTAAAATTCTAATGTTGCTATGAGTTTTTATAGGATTAATTTTTAATTGTTAACAAAAATTCAAATAATGCTATAAATTTTTATAGAGTTGATTTTTAAATGTTTCGGATAGAAAAAGAAAAAAAAAATATATGAAATAATAATATTAATTAATTACTTTTCATCACTTTTTTACGATAAATTTTGCAGAAAACCCATTGATAATTTTTTTAAATCAAATTTATATGATAAAAATAAATGCAAACTGAAAATCATTTCTTACGCATTAAAATAATATGAAATATAATTTAAAAATGATTAAGTATTTCTAAATTGTATTATTATTATTTATTTATTTTTGCATTTCTATAAAAAAAAATTGCATAATTTAAATTTTTATGTCATGTGTCTGTGAAAAACATATCTAGAAATCATTTTTAATGCGGTAATTTTTTTTTTTTAATTTTATTTTTTTATTATTTAATTTTCGATGAAAAATTTGGTAGTAAAAAGTCGTTGCTATATAATAATATCCAAATTTTTTATTTATTATTCTAAACTTTTAATTCTTCCTCCCTTTAAATCGCACGAATAATTTTTAAAAACAATTATATATATGTAAGGATTTTGTATACCTTAAATTATAAAATATTTTTTATTTCTGATTAAAAAACAATGAAAAATGTGTTTATAAAATCGTATTTAAAAATTGATTTGCGCTAATATATTTTAAACTACGGAAAGATATAAAAACAGAAGTTGAAATTGCAAATTGTTGATCTGATTAACATTTACTTATATTCATGTGCCACACTGAAAAAATAATATTTTTGACGAACAAATTACCACCTATGCTCATGTGATAAATGTGTTGAACAAAAGTAGGATTTAAACTTTCTCGATTCCATCCTATTTTCCTAATAACCATTGCTTTATTTATTGCATTTATATTTTAAACTGATTATGTTAGTATATCTTATAAAAGGAAATTTTATGATTTAAATTCATCAATTTTCTATCTGAGTATATAAAATTTTCTATTAAAATGTTTTAATAGTTGAATACAAGCAATTTGTGGATGAGTTTTAATTAAAAATTTAAAACATGAAAATTTTATAATAATTTTAATACATCTGTAATTAAAAATTTTCATTACCTTGATTAACTCAGTTGTAACACTAAAATTTTTTTGATAAAATCGTTTTTATTAAACTGCAGTCAAAATGTCTTTTATAGAATAATCTTAATTGTATGCCTTTTTTAATTTGAAAAAAGCTCAAAATATCTTTTCACGTTTAGAAAATATCACCTAAACCTCTTTTAATGCTCCTTTATTTATTCGTATTTTGATTTAAGGATTCTTCAAAAACATTTTCAGGATGAATTTTTTCCTGAAAATGTTTTTGAAAAAATCCTTAAATCGCAATAATCACATTCATGAGGATTTTTCAACATAATTTAAGATTTCAAAAAACACACAATTTTTATTCACTTTTTATTTATTTATATATGACCAACTCAAAGCGTTAAATACAAATCCTAATTCCAGAGAATTGTGAGAATCTCGCTGAAATAATAAATAGTTTCGTAAATAAAAAATGAATGATGAAATAATAAAAATCAAATGAAGATGAAAAAACAGTGATAAAATGAAATGATGGAAGTATAATGATAAATTTAAATGATGAAAAAATAATGATAAAATGAAATGATGGAAGTATAATGATAAATTTAAATGATGAAAAAATAATGATAAAATGAAATGATGAAAATATAATGATAAATTTAAATGATGAAAAAATAATGATAAAATGAAATGATGAATAAATAATTAAATAATGAAAAATAATAATTAGAAAATGAAATGATCAAAATATAATGATAAAATTAAATTATAATGTTAAACGATAAAATTAAATTATAATGTTAAATGATAAAATTAAATGATGAAAAAATGATAGAATTTAAAAACATTCATTTCATTAACTGAAGATTTTAACTGCTAATTTAATTTTTTTATTTCATACCAGTAGGTTTAATATGCAATAATTAACTAATTTGTGAACGATGGGATTATCTATCTATATTTACATCAAATTGTAAGTAAATATATTTTTCCAACCTGCAAAAATTCTGGTTAGATTTTTTTATAAAGAAACACAAAAAAAAAAAATTTTTCCATCCATTTTACTGTGAATGCTTTTGGACAGCTTATTCAGATTACATGTCCCTCTTCCACCAAAATAAAAAGACACGGCATTACTTTTTGATTCAAAGAAATGATGAGAAAAGAGAAATAATGCATTTCTCTAAACGGAGATGAATGATTTATGACAGCTGAGACCCCCAGCTTAAATTAGATCATGTCGGACGTAATTTTTTTTTAAGAAAAAGAGCACCCAAGACGATACTTTTTTTACTTTTAGTTTTCTTCTTGAAGACAAAAATGAATTGGTTTAACTAAATTACACTTTTTCCTGATTTTTTTAAACATTATATCATTCGACATAAATTTAATGTTATAATATATATATATATATTGTATTTATGGTTGTATTATTTGGCTTGCTTTTATTACCATTTTGAGATCATGAAAAATAAGCTTCCGATATAGCAGATTTAGTTATTTATGTAGAATCCGAATTTTCACATAAGTGTAAGAATATATTTCATGTGTATAAATGTCTAATTAAAAGATTACCTTAAAAATCATCAATATGCATTTGTATAGAAATAAAAGTAAAATTATTTTAAATAAATACTGTATGTTTTCGTTTATAAGTCGAGAATTTTTAGAAGTTTCTTAATGCTACATTATTGGGGTCGGCTTATATATGAATCCATTCACTCGTAAAAAACTTAAGTACTTTTCCATTTATCGGGGAGCAAGCGATAAATCGCCAAATATAACAAGTTTTTATTTATTTAGTTCGTGAGTTTGTGAGGAAATTTTTTTAATGAAATTAGCTATTTGTTTAATGAAAATTCTGCAAATCGTTTAAAAAGTTTATAAAACTTCAAGAAAATGTGAAAATCGTTTATTGAAAAAAATTTAATTAAATAATTTTTATTTTCGAAAATGTTTATTTTCCATGTTTGTGGCGTCAAAGCGAAATATTAGATGTTGGTGAGATTTTGTTCCCTTTAACAGAAAAGTACCAATATTTACACCATAAATAATAATAGAATACCGTTAAAAATAAACGTAACTGTATTTTATTTTCCGAGTATTTTTTGAAGAAAAATGCACTTTCGGCCTATATGGACCGGCTTACTTTCGGAAATATACAACACCTATAATAAGCGAATTATATTTGTAAAATAATTACAATAAATGATTTTTTTCTCATTAAAATTGTTTATTTATCTCATTAATATAGAAATAATTTAATATTTTGAAACCCTACCAATTGGGTATTGCAGTTTCAATCCAAAAAAATAGGGTCTCAGTGTAGCATAAATATGATATTTGCCAGATAAATCAAATGGCTCTAATCAGACACTGCTGTTTAATTAGTATAATATCATTATATATGCCAAACTAAACTGTAAAAAGTTGTAGCAGTGAAAGATACGTAAATTTTGGAATTATCATCAAAGACTTATATAAACTTTTGATAGATTTATTGTACATGACAACAAAATTGTTATGCTCACTGTGTAAATCATGGATCAGTTGGCGTATACTTACAATGGGCTTAGTGAAAAGATCCATAAGTTTTGGTTCAAAAATAGATCATTCAGTTACCTCTAAAACACTATGCTAAATAAAAGTCAAAGAAAATAAAAATCCAGCAAATCATTGTGAATACCACGATAGAAAAGTTTTTAAGTAAAACAATCTTTCAGAACAATATTGTTTACTAAAATAGAAAATATGCGTTGTAAGAATTATTGTCAATTATATGTATATTTTGATTTACTTATTTATTATCATTGTTATTATTATCATTATTATTATTATAAAAACTATAATCCCGTGATTCATAGGCATCGGTTTCGAGAGTACCATACGATATATCTGTTGTTACCCCTACAAATCAGCTTCACTTTTATTCATTACAAAATAAAGAACGAACACCTTTGTCAAAGTCTTTTATCTCTAGAATTTTAAACAGCATTTGGATAAATTGAGATAAAACAGCATCAGCGAGCATAAATCCCAAGAATCTAGTCGAGTTAAAAGAATGAAAATAAATGCAAGTAATAAATAACACTCAGCTCCGCAATCTGTTGAGATATCGAGTTAAATATCTGTAAAACAACACGAAATCGTTGTAGAGCGACTATTTGCAGAAGAATGTATTACGAGTCAATAATTATTCGCCTTAGAATAATACAAAGATAGCCTAAAATAATTCGTTCAAAAATAATTTTTTGGCACGAGTTTATTCGTGGTGTCCTGTAAAGATACAAATATCAGATATGAGTTTGCTGAGTATAATCTCTTAAGAGGTTAACCTATTCGCTTAAGTGCACATATGCGCGGCAATTTCCTGGCCAATATCATCGAAGGGCATATATGCTAGCCAATGCAAAGTGACGATTGCAAACGGATTAATTGCATGGTTAACGACGAATTTCAAACAAATTATTTTTTCGGCAAATGAAATTCTAAAAAAACCGATAAAAATAAAATATTAGAATAATAGTACAGAAGTAATTAGACCTACAAAATCTACAAATAATCAAAAATAGACCTACATTTTTTGTAGGGCTATTTCTGATTATTACTTTGTTACTGGTAGATTTGATCAGTTACGTTATTTTCAAATTTATGAAGATAGAGCATTTCGAGTTTCAAGCAAGAATTAGCAGAAGAAAGCAATTATTTCTTCTAATTAACAAAAATAAACCAAAAATAAAAGCATCAGCAAAGCAAAAATTTACAACTACTGACTATTTACCAGATTACATGTTACCCAGCATACAACTAAACACATCCATTGATTATGCTACTGATATTACTAAAAACAGTTACATAATCAGAATACTCATGGTAAGTAATTTTTCTAAATAAGAAGTAATATAAACTATATTTGTCTATGATTAAACCAATTTAAAAAATCTCATAATTTGTTGAGTAAAGTCTTGTGAGGATTACTCGATAAATCTTTATTAACCCATTTGCATCATTCCAAAAGGGGAAAAATGGCTCATATCACGAGAGGTTTTTAAAGATAGAAATATTTCAAAATGATAAAAAAAAAAAGCCGAAAAGCAATTAATTATATTGCCATAAAGAATGCATAATTCGATTTAGTTCAATAAAGTTATGTATTGAAAATAATTTGAGAAATCAATTTAATAATTTTGGACAGTATGATAGTACTAGAAACTGTCTGTTCAATGGAAAAGATTCATACAATATTTGTAATATCTTAATAAATATGTATTCATTGTTGAAAACTTTGTATTGACAGTATTAATGATTGTGCATTGATTTAAACCAAAGATCTTACACCAATAAATCTGCATAAATCTGTCTAAATAAATCTGCATAAATCTATATAAATATGTCTAAATAAATCTGCATCGAATGTGGAAGACAGTTTAATGATAAAGTTAACACCAAGCTTCAGTTTGGGATAATAACTATATAAAAAACAAAGTAGTTAAAGGTATTCACTATATTTTGGATTGGGCCGTCCGTTTGGCATTTAATAAGTCGTGATTTATTCGAAAAACAAAAAGTTTGTATTCTGAATTCGAAATGCGACTAATTATAACACTCAAACAGTGTAGACAAAAGGGATCGATATTGGATCTCAGGGGTCGGTTTAACATTATTAGGGGTTAATTGGGATTCAAAGGACAAATAGGGGAAGAATGTCAACAAATATAATAGTATGTCTGATATGTAATTGAGTTAGCATGGAGTACATACGTCTTGAATTACAACGCATTTATGGGTAAATCGTTATAACAATAGCAAGAACTAACCAATAAAGGTAACAGTAAAGTAAAGTTAGGTAACAGTAAATAAAGGTATCAGTAAAGTAAAGGTTAAAGTATGAACTAATAGTAAAGGTTAGGACCAGATATACGTGTGCTCTTGGTTCAGTGTTTTTCATGGTTGAAACTAAATTATTTCTTTAAAAAATCACGAAACTTTTAAATGTCATATTTATTTAAGACAGCACTGTACAACTGCAGCACATAACGCATAAAACAAAATTATATAACAAATATTTACAAATTCACGTGAATCTTCCGTATTGCCTGATACTCTTCACTCGACTCTACACACACTCCATTTTCTCTTTCCCCTCTCCCATTATTGGTTCCAAGGTCTAACAGGTGAAAAGAACGCGCAAAGTCCAAAATCTAACGTAAGGGCCAACCCGTCCTTGAAAGGAACGGGCAAAGTCCTAAGTCTAACGTAAGGTTCAACGCACCCTTAAAAGAAACGTGCAAAATCAAAGTCTAACGTAAGGGTCAACCCATACTTGAAAGAAACTTGCAAAGTTCAAAGTCTAACGTAAGGGTCAACCCGTCCTTGAAAGAAACGTGCAAAATCCAAAGTCTAACGTAAAGGGTCAACCCATCCTTAAAAGAAACGTGCAAAATCCAAAGTCTAACGTAAGGGTTATCCCATCCTTAAAAGAAACGTGCAAAATCCAAAGTCTAACGTAAAAGTCAACCCATACTTGAAAGGAACTTGCAAAGTTCAAAGTCCAACATAAGAGTCAAACCATCCTTATAAGAAAGATCTATTAACTTTGAGTTCAAGGTTATAGTTTATTATGGGAGTGCATGGTGGATCCTTTCTAATACTTCTTATTATTGTATGACAGAATATGAAAATAGGGGCCGACCCAATAGACAAAAATGATGTATCTTTAAATAAAATAAGAAATTACCTATTGTCAAAATAGTATAAGAGGAGCCAAAAAGATACATTATTATAAAGGAAAAATAATTAATCCTGAAAAGGTCCAAAGAATGTATTTTAAATTCAATGGCTAAATATTTTTATACATAAAATCCTGCAATAGTTAGATACCGTAGAAAGTTCTGTATTCCAAAGTTATTTGCTCAATATTCTTCGAAACACATCTAAGCCTTCAAGACATTTCTGCAAACACTTCGAGCAAGAAAGTAAACATTTTCTTACAGCAAAACTCGAAGAGGCTTAAGAAAAAGCCCCGAAGAAGCAACAAAATAAAAAAAAAAAAAAAGCTATCGTTTTTTGGAGCCGCGCCCCTTCTTCAAGAATCATGTGATGAAGAGGTTTTACGATAGGACAAATATATATTATTATTTTATTCTGCCTTCAACCATTCATAGTTTTTTTTATTTTGTTGTTGTTGTTTGTAGGGGGTAATGATATCTTTGGAAGAATCTGTGAAATAAGATGTCTTGAAAGTGAGAAAGTATGATGTACAGTGGAGAATTTGTTGATGCAAATTTATGTATTTTGTATGTTTGTGAAGTAATATATTTTTTTGCAGTGATTTATTTGTTTGGAATATATTTCAAAACTGGGAAAATGTGTCGCGAATGTCGGCTAATTTTTGTTTTTGTAACTTTATTATAAATTTTTCAGATTTTGAGTTTAAAAAAATCAGAAGCAACATTTTAACTTTTCTAGAAAATAAACTGATCTTTGAAAATTTGCGGAGAAACATATATCTTCGATTCAATGATTATTTTTTATAAAAGGAAAAAAAAAACGTCTATATCATTTTCTAAAACAAAAGGCAAAGACAATGTTTCTAATTTGTTCAAGTTCAATTAGAAATATTTATAGTTTTCAGTTATTTTATATCATAATTATGGTTTTTAATTGATATATGATTAATAATTTAAATCAGCTCAAAACGTAAAATAATTTTAACTATTTAAATTGAAATTAAGGTATATATTATTTGGGAATTATATCTCATATTTAAATTGAGATATATTTTTCTCATAAATAGCGTTTCATTTGAATACCGCAATAAAATTAAATTTTATAGACACATATAATCGCAATTACAACAATAGTGTCTGCGGTCTTATTCAAAGAAACGTAATTTTTGGTGTAAAATGACAATTAGTTTATGGGTATATAAAAAAAATTTAATTAGATGTCATGTTTCAGAATTTGCCAGTAGACAGACGGTCTTTGCCCACCATGGAGCTGTTGCGCCGTGTACTGGAACTTCTATTAAATTCATTACAAAAACATTGAATATTTTTTATTAATATGAAATGATAATGCACATGATACTAAATGATATATATATATGTATATAATTAAACACAAAATAATGTATTATACATTAATAAGCATATAATTGCCTTAAAAAAATCTTCCAATGAATGATTTATAAACCCATTTATACTTCTGTATTTTTTATCACACTCTGTAAAATATATTATGTATAGTTTATTTAATTAATGATATTTATCTTACAATGAGGTAAATTGAAATATTTTTAGTTCATTTTGTTTCGTTATTTATTTTTATAACCTGGCAATTGTTTGCTTAAATTGATAGTACAGCTTCTTTGCTTTAAATTCTTTCTTTGCTTTCTTGATGATAGCTTTTTTTTGCTTTAAATTGATAGTACAGTAAACACGCCCGTCTATTCAAATTTAAAATGAGAAGCATCTCCTTTTAATTTAACCTATTGTCTGCAAATGTTAAGAAAATAAAGAGGTGTATTTCCTTTTAATTTAACCTATTGTCTACAAATATGTTAAGAAAATAATTGTTTAGAAGATGCTTCTACTTTATCTGTTTTCATCATTATTTTTGTCATCTGTGATATTTAATGCAATGCTAATAAACAATATATCAAACAAAAAAAATTTCTGTTTGTTGATAAAAAAATTCTGGATCCTTTAATCCTAATTTCTATTGATAAAACAGCTAATTATTAGCTTGCTAATAATATCGCTGGCGTTTTAATGCACTTTTAGACCTTTGATATTTCGGTTTTAATTAAATGTTCTGGTTTTGTAAATATTTATGATCAGGAGTCTCAAAACAATTAGTATAATTAAAGGAGGAAAAAGATAAATAACAATTCTTGGAAGCTAATTTCTACCTTTGAATAGCAATATGTATTTTATAAAAACAAAATATGCGTAAAACAAGGGTTTTTAATTAAAAAAGATTTTACACTGGTTAATTATTATTTTTATTATTAATTAGTGTTTTATATTTTTCGAAGAGCCAAATGTATACATTAAATTTAATATGATTATATATTTTTGTAAAACCCAAATAATTTTTTTAAATAAATTTTAAGAGTATATTTATATTGATGACATTTAAAACATAAGTAGCTCGTATTTTAATAAAGCTAATTAGTTTTGTGTTAGAATTTTTTTTATTCAGATAAAATAATTTAATTAACAAAATGAGTCAATAAATGTTTTGTAAAGAATAGTTGATTTTAAAAAAAATTGTTCTTTAATTTATGTAAAAATTAAGATTGATAGAATATTTATATTATGATACAAAATTTTATTATATTATGATAAAAGATTTATTATATTTATAATTATGATAAAATATTTACATTATGATACAAAGTTTTTATTTAATATAAATTATTATATATAGTAAACATATTTTTACATAATATTTTTATTCAATATGCAATTTTTAGAAAACAAAAGTTAATTTTAAGTTGAAGCGTTATAAAAATTATATTAATTAGCTTCTCTAACGTTGTTTAAAATAATATGGAATTGGAATACTTATGTACAATATGGTATTATTATCTACATTTAATTAAGCAATCCAATAAGCTGATAATAAATATTTGCGTCATGATTGGACATCCCTAATATCACAATGTTACTTAAATTGTTGAATATATTTCCAATACTCATGTAATCTTCCATATTATTGAAATTGAAATTGAAATAGCATATCAGTGCAAGCTAACTTTAATCAAAATGTCTTTAAATATGAATATACATTTTCAGTGTAAATGTTACATACATATACATTGGTAATATATATACATGTGGTTATCAAAATAATGGAAATACCGCCTTTGACATATAATACATCCTAGATTCTCCTGGGAATCGAATCATACAAGTGCTGAATAGTGTTTAGAGAAATATTGAGCCATTCTTCATGGAGATATTCTGAAAGTTTTGGGAGAGATATCGGTGGAGAATATCGATTCCGGATTAAACACTTTAAAATAGACCAAACCGGTTTGATGATATTGAGGCCGGGAGACTGTGCGGGGCAAGGTAGATGCTTCACTTCATCCTCGTGTTCATTATCATCTTGGAGGATTCCATCTCCTGCAGGAAACAAAGTTTGCTTCATAGGACGAACCTGGCCAGCTAAAACTGCTCAATACTACTCCCAAGTGATCCTTCCTTTCAGAGTTATAACTAGGCCAGTAGAAAAACACGACACGGATGTCCATATCATGACAGATCCACCTCCATGTTTGACAGTTGGAAGGACGCAATCACGATCACACGCTTGTGTAGCTGTCCTCCAAACGTGCATCCGTTCTATTGTGGGGAAAACGTGAATGACATTTCATCTGACCCTATAACTGTCTTCCGCTTATCAATCGACCAGGTTTGGTAATTGTGGCCCCATTGAAGACTACGTTTAGCATTAACAGATGTGACAAGCGGCTTGGGAATAGCTGATCTGCGCAAATGCCTTGTTTATGGAGGTGCTTCCTACCTGTAATTATTCACACTGCAGAATCCAGATGCTGATGGAGTTTTGCGGTCACTTTGAATGCAGTTTCTTTCATTTTAAATATGACTCCTCTTCAATACGCTTTGGTCTCTTCCACTCAGCTTCCCTTGAGCCCACTATCTTGTTTTTGCAGAGCTTGTCTTGCCGCGCTGTCATAACCTTAGACACTCTATCTTTGGAACCGCCTAAAACTGGACGTTTCGATCAGAGTTGGTCCTACTAGTCGGCTCTACTATTTGGCCTCTTTGATAGTCTGTGAGGTCTGGTATTTTACTCTTTTGACAAAACACCAGAACTTATACAACTTCACTAACGCTACTTTTATAATACCATGATATATACATTTCGTATTAAAAATAGCAATTGTAACTAAGATTACATTTTAATGCTTACGAAACGCATCCTTAAATGTCGCTTTTATTCACAGGTGTTTCCAATTTTTTTATAACCATCTATATATATATGTATATAAAATATGTAAAAAATGCATAAATAAATATATAGGTAATCTTTAATATATGTTTCAAACATCAAAGGATTTAATCTTCTTAAAAAGCTGTTCCATGAGAATTTTCATATTTTGCCCATTCAATACCATTTCTTTAATCATGAAATATGTTTCTCCATGTTAGCGAAATACTTTCTTAGATTCCATTAACTTCTATCAAGTTATTTGGTAGTAAGAAATAATGTAAATTTTAATGGTCTTAATTTACATATTTATCTTTAAAACTATTGTCAGGATTTCGTAAATATATTCTTCATACTTCTTAGGATTCACTTTTTTTATTCTTTACCTTGTTCTTGTAAATTATCTTTTTTTTATCTACTATTAGAGCTTTTACCTTTTATGAATTTATATGATTCATATACATTACTGGGGCTTGAATGGCCGAGTTACTAGCGCTCTGGCACTGAGTGTCGCCGGTTTCGGGTTCGAGTCCCGGCGGTTCCATATATGTTTGTAGTGGTTCGGAATCCGTTTTAAACCATAGGTCCCAGTCTAATATGGGTTTTGAGAGTTGGGCGTAGGGCATATAACCTTACCCCGTAAAAAGAAAAACATCTCTCGTCTCGTAATCTACCAGTAGGCAGGCGGCCTTGGCCCACAATGGGGCTGCTATGACAATGTTGATTACGATATACATGACTTTGAAATAAATTTCCTTTGTTTGTATATTATTAATGAACAGACTTTTCATCTGTCATAAAAACAGGAGCTATTGTTTGACTTCGTTTGTCATTTTGCGAACTTAAACTGTATGTATTCAGCAGTTCAACGCAGTATTCACCATTCCACAATGTTCCATTTCTACAATACTACTGCAATGGAAAATATGTAGTGGAGTTAGCGTTAACCAGTGAATATTGACTGATACTAGTCAGCTCGTTCTCAGATAGAAAATATTACATATTTCTCCGAAACTGATAAATATATATATATATATATATATATATTGAAAATGCGGATTAATTTTAATTTGTATTTAATGTAAAATACATCTTTATGTTTTACTTTAAAAAGCGTATGTTTTTTGTGAGTTGTTATTGAAATGCTGAAGTAATCTTTTCCACTTGCACCAAATTGCAAGTGAATAATAATTTGACATTTCCTATATTGTTCGCAAAAGATTTTAAAGATATTTACTTCAATGATGGATGCTCGTTATTATTGTATAATAATCTGTATTATTTTGATTAATATTTAAAGAAACCTTTTCTTGAACAATTAAAGGTTGAAGTAATGACAATGTAACCTTAAAACCTTAAGTGTAACTAATACTTTTAAAATACGAATTTTCCAAAAAAATATCGAATTTACTGTAACGGGTTTTCCCAATCCCTTTTCGGCAATTAAACTCTGCAATAAAAATAGCTCATTTGTTGGGCCGCAATTTGCATCTGTTTCCCATTATAAAGGTATTAGCAATGCACGCGACATTTCCATTTTCTTTACAACAATGCCTCGTGGCGAGTCTTGATCAAAACTTTACGCATTTGAAATGATTGCAGCGAGTATTTGTTACGTTTAAAGTATTAGTTAAACTTACTTTATTTTTCATAGAAGTTTGAGCAAATGATTTATTTCAACGTTTTAATTATCAAAAATAACATGTGGTATATAATATGTTTATATAATATTGTAACGTCTCGGCCTATACTGAACCTAAAACGGCTTCAGGAAGAGGGCCACTTTCAGGTTCATGGGAACACTTTAAATTTTATTTACAAGCAATATATATATATATATATAGAACTCTGGATTATTATTTACAAAAAAATGAAAATTAAAGATTTAAATTTGACTCACAAGAGCAGTTCACTCAAGGACGGAGATTTTCAGAGTTCTCCAGTCTACGACGAATCTAGTCCAACCAGTCTGTGGCAGACCTTAATTATCACACAGCGTGATACACGAAACCAAAACGGGCACACTTTGGAGACAGGTGAAAACTCCGGCCTGTACAGTCACTTAAGAGAAAAAGAAGACAAACAATACTTCTTCGTTTTAGCTCTTCAGTACACTAAGTATCATTACAACAATATAGAAAAATATATTCTTATTCCGGGAAAATTCTAACTGCTTTGTTGGTTAACACACGCGAATGGCTTGCAAATTGCACTTACATAATTTTTTATCATCATTAGTGTTTCCAAGCTTTTTGTAAGTATTACTTGTATTTGTAAGTATTACTTGCTTTCACACTGAGATTGATATATTTGTGCAAAGTAATTAAAAAAATAATAAATACTTAATTATTTTGTTCGGAATTTAGTACATACTATCGTCTTTGAAATACCATACTAAATATGAAAAAACGAAGTTAATTATAATGCAATTAAATATAATAAATACAACTGAAACCATCTAATAAAATTTAATTCATGTAGTCCCAAACTATATTTATTTTTTTTTCCATTGAAAGCTAAATTATGTGTTTTTTTATTTATTTATTTCTTCTTTCTTTCTTAGAACCATAAGCTGCCATTAATATAACTGCGAAAGAATTTAGATATTTTACAGTTGATGTAAAATTTAACAACCTCAATTTCCATTCAATAATTTTTTCAGTCTTTTGGTTTCGTCTTAAATATTAGACGGGTAATCAAAAAGAGTTATATTACATATGTAATGCTTGTTTTTTTTTTAAATCTGTAAATTTATAAATCTTTAAATTTTTAAATCTGTAAATTTATTTTCAATCAAAAGTATAAATAAGTATGTTAGTAATCTATGTAACGATAAATGCATATTGGAATTTTATTTTATTTTTACTAATAATTTTATAAATAGTTTTTATCAAATAAAATAATTATGAATAAATAAATAATTTTAAATAAGCATAATAAATAATTAAATAAATAATGAATAAAATAATAATAATTAAATGAAAATAAAATAATAGATCTTGTATATTGCATTGCACAATTAGCGTTACAAAATACTTTTTGTTTTATAATATGAGTGGTTGAAATTCAATTTTATGATTATTAATAAGTAGAAAAAGAATAGTTTCTCTATTATACTGTCTTTCTTATAAATGTTGTATCATTTTCTTAATGAGTTTAATTATTTTTGGGGTGAAATAGATGATTTCTGAATTATCAATACCAAATATTAAAATATAAACAGACCCATGCGTATTTATACACAAAACCTTCATTATAAACCAAGACGAATGTATTCGATTTTACAAAGAATTATTATTATACAAATAGCACAAATGTTTTTCTTAGCGTTTATTTTATTTTATTTATTTTGCGTATGGAAGGGAAATGGTTATAAGAATCATTATGCAGATAAATTTGGTCTGTTGGCGAAACAAATCGCATAGTATGCATCAACTGTATAGACCAATTTATTCAAAGAAGTTTAAAATGTTCAAGCGGGAATCAAATAAGGCCTTAAAAGAAATTTTCCGTTGCTTTCCTAAGGTATTAGGATGTTTTATAGGGTGAGAACGTAGAAGCAAAAAAGCATTTTCACTCTTTGTAACTGTTCTGTAATCCTTATATTTCCTCTAGCTGTCTGCATTTTCTTCAACTCATTTTTATACTTTCGTTTAAATTTCGTACTCAAAACATTTCTTGTCACTTTTTATTTTAAATGAAATAATTTGTTTCTTCTGATAACGTTCTGTATTGTTTTGTGCCTTCTTGGAAGGTGGGATTGGCAAATTTCTAACATTTAAATTATGCAAAACATCCTCTTACTGTAAGTTGTCATTAAGTAAGTTGTAAGTCTTACTGTAAGTTGTCATTACTAAGTAGTAAGTTGTAACTTCCGAAGAATTCAGATATTTTACATTTGATTGTAAAATTTAACTACTTCAATTTCGAGAAATAATTTATCCACTCTCTTGGTTTTCGTCTAAATGATTAAATGTGCAATAAAAATAAGTAATATTACATACATAATATTACACTCATTACATATGCTGAGTTTTTTTTTTTTAAATCTCTAAATTGATAAGTGAAAACTTCAAATAACTTTTTCTGTTAAAAGTACAATAGTAATATATACTACGGTAAATGCATATTGTAACAATTTAATTTTGACTAATTATTTTATTATTCGTTTCTATCCAAATAAAAATAATTACAAATAAATATGATAAATAATCAAATAAAATAATAATTAAATATAATAATTAAAACTAAATATAAAAGTAATTAAATAAATAAATAAATAATAAAAAAATAAGTAAAATAATTATAAATAAAAATAAAATATAAATTTGATCATGTATATTGCAGAGTACAATTAATGTTACAAAATGCTTTTGTGTTTTAATAGGAGTTGCTGAAACTCAATTTTATGATTATTAATATCTAGGAAAGAATAGTTTCTCTATTATATTGCCTCTGTTATAAATGCAGCTTTGTGTTCTTAATGAGAATATTTATTATTATTTTTTGAAATAGTCAGTTTAATATTAATAATTTGTATAATTATAATTTTTTTGTGCATAATTATTAATACCAGATGTAAATTGGCACGATTTATGTGTGTATTTATACACAAAACCTCTTCCATAAACCATAAAGAATCAATTCACTGTACAAAGAGCAGATACGAAGCACACATTCTTTCTTAGGAATTTTTTATTTATCTATTTATTTTTATTTTTTTGCTTATGGAATTGCAATGGTTATAAAAATCATTATAAGGTCTGTTACTTAAACAAATCGCATAGGATGAATCAACTGTATAGAACAATTCATTTAAAGCAGTTGGATGTTCATGCGGATATCAAATAAGGCCTTAAAAGAAATTTTCCCGTTGCTTTCCTAAGGTATTAGGATGTTTTATAGGGTGAAAATGTGGAAGCAAAAAGCATTTTCATTCTTTGTAACTGTTCTGTAATTCTAATATTTTCTCTAGCTGTCTGCAATTTCTGCTTCTCTTTTTTATTCATTCTTTTAGATTTTATATTGCGAACTGTTTCTTGTCACATTTTTAATATAACTGAAATAATTTGTTTCTCATAACATTTTGCATTGTTTTGTGCCTTCTAGGAAGGTGGGAATGAGAAATTTCTAACATTTAAATTATTCAATGTATTCTTAGAACAATAAGCTGTCATTAGTATAACTTCCAAAGAATTTGAGATATTTTACAGTTGATGTAAAATTTAACTACCTCAATTTCAAGAAAAATATTTTTTCAGTCATTTTTTTGGTTTTCGTCTTAAATATTTGATGTACAATCTATTATTTAAGACGAAACTAAAAAGAAACCAATCTATTATTTAAGACGAAACCATTTTAAGAAAGAAAAGTTATCGAAGCAATTGCATGTAAAAAGTAGGTAACTCAAACTATATTAAATTGAAAATATGTCGTTCATATATGTTTACTGAAAACACTGTTGATTCGTCAAATTATTTAATAAAATTATTAATAAAAATAATTTCAATAAAAAATTATTTAAATTATTCAATAAAAAATAATTTCATTGATGGCATTTTACTGTTGATAATTAGTTCTTCATAAAATCTTACTGATATTCCAAATGTACTTTCTTTAGGTAAATATGTATATATTTTTTAAACTTAACTAATTTTATAGCAAGAAATATTAAGATAAATGAATATAAAACTGTTTAATATAGAATCACTGCATTTCTTTATTTGCTCTATGCATAAGAATGTTAAATAATATTTGACAATAAAATTTGGAAATATGTATATCTTCTTCATTGGCTCGGCAGACCCATGGTGAACCAAGGCCGTCTGCTTATTAGCATATTTCGAGACTGGAGATGCTTCCTTTTTTTTTTACGTAGTAGAGTCGTCAGCACTATGCCCCAACGCTCTAGAGCAGGGGTCTCCAAACTTTCCACCCTTAGGGCCGTACTGTTTACTCCAGTAAGTAAATACTAAGGGCCAAAACCGTTTTTAATTTTTCTGCCATTATCTATAATTTCTAGACTAGTTAATTTAGTTTTTCCGTTCCTGAGGGATTTTTAGGATAAAAAAATCATATGTTTGATTCAGGATATATACATTCCAAACATCGATATACATACATATGCCATAGTCTTTACCCCAACATAACTACGGAGGGTAACCGCGGATGTTCCCTGGTTTATAATGTTAGTGAGATTCATTTCAATTATTTGTTGTTATGCTTAAGTTAAATTTTCTGGGTATTATGCTTGTCATTGCTTTTTACCTAGCAAGTCAATAAAACCAAGTTATTATTATTCTGTGTTATTTTATCCAACTTTTTAGAGCAACAATAAGCTATTCATTCTCGCTAACCGGATTGATGACACTAGTGGGCCGGATTTGGCCCGCGGGCCGTAGTTTGGAGACCCCTGATCTAGAGTGATATTTGACCGGCACCTACAGTTTAAAGTGATTCCGATCCATGGCACAGCCGGGACTTGAATCGAAGGGGCACCAAGCACCAAAGCACCAGTCACTCGATCACCAGGCCCCATATCAGACTCCCTTAACCATATATAAAATTATTAACAAATAGCATAATTATACAAAAAATTATTACGATATGTTACAATTAAATTAAAATTAATTACAATTTAAATAAATCTTTATTAAAATTATAAATAAATTTCAAAGTGTAAATTACGCTTATTTTAAAATGTTGTTGTTTACTAATGGAAAATAAAATAATCCTTTCGTCTCGTGTATTACAATCACTGCATTGAAAAATGAGCAGATTCAGTTGCAGTTATGACATGATAAATCCAAAATTAACGTATTAATCATTAAAATAAACGCATGGATAATTCGAGTTACTTCCGAGATTTCTTTATTGTGATATTGTAAATGCAGAAAATTACTCTTGAAAATCTATTCATAAGTCATTACTTCCAATTTTATTCCTTTAGGTAGTAAAGCTAACGCATTAAAAGGCTACGTACATTGTTGTAGACACTGTTTCAAAAAACGAAAAGACTTGATGGTACTTGTGATGTTCAGCATCTTGCCTTGCTAGTCCGAATACCTGGGAGATATTTCCTGGGGTTTTCTCATACGATATGCAAATGCGAGATAGTTCCCCTAAAAGTCTTCCCGGAAGGCACTGATTGTCCTTCATCGACATGGAGTCAAATCAGAATTCTATCTATGGGAGCACCATCACAACAGAAGCTGACCCCTTTCCCACCATCCATGAGTAGACAACTCATGGGATGTCCGTCCCACGCTACAGGATACTGAGGATTAATAACAACAATAACGTACTAAAAAAGGGCCTGAATGGTCGAGTGGCAAGTGCTCTGGTGCTCGGTACCACAGGTTTCGAGTTCGAGTCCCCGGCGGTGCCATGGATGTTTGCAGTGGTTCGGAATCCACTTTAAGTCGTACGTCCCGGTCTCATATGACTGTAAGAGCGTCCCGGAGCAAAAAGTCAGACTTCTACCTACGGGTGCTCCATCTATGAGTAGACAACTCATGGAATATCTGTCCCACGCTGCAGGATACTGATGATTAATAACAGCAATAACGCACTAAAAATATTAACTATATTTTATTAATCTATATAAAAGTATCTCTGCCATGAAATTACTTTGATTTAAATTCGTAACATTTAAATTTTTATTCATAGAATCTTTTATATTAATTGCTGTAATGTTTAAAAGTCGAAATGGACGAATATTTAATTTTAGCTAGGCTGCTATATTTTAGAATGCCGACCTGAAACTCATGGTGTCAGAAATTAATTCTGTTAAGGTTCTTCCTATTTATGGAAGATACTTTAGTGCTATTCATCGAAAGTGTATTCAGCAGTCTGCGTGGGAGGAGATAAGGTGTTAATCCGCTCTTTTAATAAATGCAGTTCGAAGTCTGAAGGCCCTTTCATTAAAAATCCGAAAATTAACCTCTACCTTCTTCTTGTGTAATCCAAGATTAATAGTTTCTAACGAAAATGATCGTTTAAACATTATTTTTAATTATTTATGTCGGTAAAGTGTATTGTTACCAAAATTTGGGTTTATTTAGTTTCAGAAAATCGGAGTTCTCAGCTTATGGACTTTCAATAAATTGAAAGAGAGTTTAATTTCAAGCACAGAGTTCTGTTAAAATTTCAATAAGTAAATGAATAATGCAGTAGCAAACAGTGCATATAGATATTTATAGAGTCTTTTGTTAATGTAATGCAAGAATTAAAATCACAAATTCAGTTGCATAAAAGCTGCATCTCAACTATTCAGTTAAATAACATGATATGGCAGCTTTATAAAAGTCTTTAAATGATTGTATAGTGTGCAAGTTGGGCAAACAAATTATAACTGGGTATGGTTGGGTTGACATACTTGAGGCACAGTTTGGAGAACTCGCAGATTAATTGACACATGCATAAACACCATGCACCAACAATTAAAGACATACAATATTTAACACATTTGAAGACGCATATGTGTAGATTTGGGGGAAGGATTACTCTTTTAAGCCGGAAATCCGAAACTCGGCTACGCTCAGGATGCGCGAAAGATACTTCATCTCCAGGTAAGGTGGCCTGATGGCTAATTGGCTAGCGCTCTGACCTTTGGTACCACAGGCTTCTACTTCGAATTCTGGCGGTGATACGAATGTTTGTGAGTGGTTCGGAATGCACGTTAAACTGTAGATCCCGGTCTAATTACCCCAAAGTGAGTACAAAATGACCGTAGAGTGCAAAACCAAATCTCCGGGTGAGAGTTTGTAGGCCAATTAAACAGTACGCAGTAGGAGCGCATTGTGCTTTGTACTTCTTGGGTGAGAATCTCGAGGCCTACAGGACATTTCTACTGAACGCCAAGGGGGTGGGGGGCTCACTTGCCAGTGTGTAAGTGGAAGCACGATTATAATTGATGTTTTTTGACAATTTTCAATTGTTTTTTGCTTGAACCGCAATTACCTTTTAGTTTAACATATGATAAAATACAAGCAATAAAGGATAATGCGCTTATTAATTGATAAATCAATTATACCTCAGTTAAACAACACAAGATTAATTTATTAGTTTTTTTATTAACTGAAAGATTAATTTGCAACGCAAACTAATAGATGGTTTATAATTCTTATTAATTAGAGAGAGACACTGAAAATATTTAATTTTAGCAGTACATGCTATTTACTAACTATTGTATTAAAAGCTAAAATATAGAAATATTTAAATTAAACAAAGTAATATGCTTTATTTTCTGAACAAAAAGTTATACATATTAAACCGAATTTAAAATTTTCCATCCAAATAAACCATAAGGGAAAAAGACTTTACTGTATTACATTTTTTAATTGAATAGATATAAATAAAAAACGTTGGTGTTTGTTTAAATATTTAATCTTCTTTTTAGAGATCATTTGCATTTTTATTTGCATAAATTGCAAATAAAGAATTTTTCCCAATTCCATCCTTTACAATAAAGTAAACGCGACTGTTATTGTATTCTTAAAAAAGCGTAACTCATTTTATGGAAATAATTTTTATTCATTTCGTAAAATAAGGATAAATAGCAATTTTATTTTCTATGTTTGCTGGTAGTTCGTTTTAAAATGGGATGTTTTGTATATGTAGCGACAAAGACAAACGCGAATTCAATTGTATTTTTTTAACCGTTTTTTGTAATAGTTATTTTTCCAATTTAAAATATTTTCCAATTTAGAATAATTTCATTTTGAAATTGTATCATTCTTTTCAACTATAATTTGTTTTTGAAATCAAATTATGAAATTAGTTAGCTGCAAAAGCTTTTCGAGTTTTATTGTACATAATTTGAATTACATTAAAAGGTGCATCACTAAAAATGATTAAATTATTTTATAATCAAAAAATGTCAAAAGACTGAGCAATTGTGATGAATTTTATTAAGTATCTTGCATTAATTGCATTGTCAGAAAATTGTTTTGAAATAAGTAGCATCTTTCTATCATGCCCTGATGTGTGGATTACGACGATAATGAAATTGGTTTATTATCTATTTTCAATATTCGATGTTTATTTGCATTGTAAATTCATTTGTGGAGTGGTTTCAAATAATTTCTTAGTTAATCAATGTCCATACAACCAATGCCTACTGCAAATGATTCATTCAGATTCTTTATTTGGTACTCATGTAAAAGGAATGACAACATGTTGTTTACTAATGTTGTCTGTTGAATGTTGTTTACGAATGAACATGATGCCATTCGTAAATACAACGAAAGGTTTCAGATTGGTTTGATTTCGTTTTGTCACTCTACGGTCATATTCTGCACACGTTAGACTAATTAGACCGGGACCCACAATTTAACGTGGATTCCGAACCACTAACAAAGCGTCCCTACCTCCGCCAGGATTTGAACCTGAAGCTTGTGGTATCAAAGGTCAGAGCGCTAGCCACTTGACCATCATAGCGCAAAAAGGTTACAGATCCCGCGTTAATCACATTGGTGCATCACGAAGGGACTGTTACACTATAGTCTCATTGTATTACTGCAATTTGGAATTAATTTCCTAAATGGTGATATCTTCCCGACCGATCGACTTGGCGATAATGAAATTGGTTTGATGTCCATTTTCAATATTTGATGTTTATTTGCATTATAAATTCATTTGTATACTGGTTGCAATTAATTTGCTTAGTTAATCATTGTCTTTGTTCACATTCCATATCCATCATCCAATGTTGACTGAAATGATCCACTCAGGTTCTTACTCGGTACTTATATAAAAGGGATGAGAATATTTTACGAATTTTGACATGATGTCATTCGTTATTACAACAGCAGAAAGATTGCAAATCCAGCTTTAATCATACCTGTGCACCACGAATAGATTGTTACACAGTAGCCTCATTGTTTTTACTGCAATTTAGAATGAATCCTGTTAAATCGTTATATATTCCTTACTGCAAAACCTGTTGTATATCACGCTATATTTACGAACCAACAGGACTTGGTGGAAACTCAACGAGCTATATCAAACTGAAAGCTTCTGCGTTTATCCAGAGGAAGAAAAATAGCATACAAATTTTTCATATTAATAATTTCAAGTTAAAATACTGCTCACAAGTACATACGTGTTTTAATACTAATCCCTGAATGGAAGATCAGGAATTGAAGGGATATGGGTTTTAATTTTTAATTCAGAAGTGGGAAGTTTTAAATCCACTTAAATCGCATGTTCTAATTCCTTGCTTTGCAAACGAACGCAGTTAGAGATTCTGACAGGTTATCCAAGTTGCCTAGTGGCTGAAATTTCCGAGTGTTTCTCCCGTAAAAGTATAAAAGCCTAGTTGATACTTTTAAATGTCTCTTCTGAAGTCCACATCAATGTCTTTTTCAATATACACTCAAGAACCAAAACATTATGACCACCTGACAATAACGAGTTGGTCCACCTTTGGCGCGTAACACAGCTTCAAACAGCCTTGGCATGGATTAATGCCAGCACTTTATACCAGTTAAATACCACTTCCACCTGATCACGTGCCTTCCACGTCATTCAGGCGAGTTCGTGCAAAATGTGGGGAGTGGTCATAATGTTTTGGCTCTTGAGTGTATGTCGGTATAAGGAACACCAATCCCCATGGAATAGAAAAAAAGGACCTGAATGAGCAGAAAGTACTAGTAAGAATTAATTCATACGTTCTGATGAATTACGTCATATTTACGTAGTTATGTATGAATTACATCATATATAATATTTAACTGTACAATTGTGATTTTTTTTATTTTTTACGAATTAAAATTTTATGACATATTTATTTAGTAAAAATTCAAATTAATATGTAATAAGAATTAAAAATATTAATTACCTATTGATGCAAAATATTTATTTTAATTTACATAATATTATTTCCTATTAATTACTTACTTCTTTTAATTTATATCTTAATAATATAAATTTGACTTGAATTCCTTTTCCAATAGAACTATAAAGTTCTCACATTATGTAAGATTTAATTAAAAATTATTATTAGATTCATGTCTGTGTATACTTTTAAATAAAATAGATAGGAAATTAATAAATAATAGGAGATTTTTAGGTAATAATAATTTAAATTTTGAAATTGAAATTGAAATTTTTAGTAATAAATAATATTTATAAATATATAAATAATATTTATACATATTGTTATACTCGTATCTTATGCAAGTTCTTTTATTTTTCAAGAAGATACCTGATTAAAAATAAAGTGAAAAGAAAAAAAAAAAAGGTTGCAATTAATTACTTCTGATTAAAATATTTATAAAAACTTCTTTGAATTTAAAACCTTACTAGCTGACTTCATAATGAAAACTTTTAGGAATACTTATTTTTGAACCTCGCTCTTTCATGTCGAAATCCCTGATTACATTGCTAACTTGATCAAAATTCATGGACCATAAACTTCAAAGGGGACGTGAAAAAGTTCGGAAGTCATTTTCAACCCTATTAAAATACGTCGGAAAAAAAATTATATATTTTTTATTTCTGAGAAGAAAGTTAATTTCGTTCAAAAAGTCTTTCCATCAACTACAAGTTCTTCAATATTAATTTGGTCTTTTCTTGTGTGTTTCATTTAATCTCGATTGAACTCCGATAATGCAGAGTGTAGTAACTAGAGGTTCAGTAATTATGATTTTAAATTTATATGAAAATGATGTGCACTATGGGAATTATGTATTTGATTCAGTAATTATGTTTTTTTATGATTATATGATTTTATGATTATGATTATATGATTATTATTTTTATGATTTTATGTTTTGATATGTATTATGGGAAAGATGTGTATGATTCAGTAATTAAGGTTTTTAAATTTATATAAGAATGATATGTATGATTCAGTAGTTATGATTTTCAATTTTATGAGAATGATATATAATATGGGAATAATGTGTATGATTCAGTAATTATGGTTTTTTAATTTATATAAGAATGATGTGTTTTTAGAGAGACTAAGGGATATACTTGAAATTCTTTTGCGTTTTATACTTGGTCAATTGTTGTAATCCGAGCTAGCTGGCAAAAAATTAGGAAGATGGTACGAATCCATTAGTGGTTGCGACAATTAGTTTTGCATCAACACTTTACAAGTCAGAAAAGCATTCATCCAAAAAATTCTTCTCTTCTTCCAGAAACTTCTTCAAAAAAAAAAAAAATTTTTTTGTATTTCTCTCCTTTTCCACATCTGACACGCATGTCTGACTCCAAATTTGTTTGTGTCCTACCCTCGTCTTTTCAAAAAAAAAAATTACCAGTTCTTCCTTTCCATGTGAATCTTTTTTTTTAACTAATTGGAAAAAAAGCATAGATAAAAAAACAATATAAAATGTTATTTTATGTATCTATTTATATATGTACACCTTTAAACATAGTACATAAAAGATGTTTTAAAAATAAGACACCGTAAAGATTGATTAATTTTGTTGTTGTTGTTACTGACTACCCTGCAGTGCTAGACAGACACCCCACGAGTACTGTACTAATGGCTCAGGAAAGGTGGTAGCTTCTATTGTGATGGAGACCCGTAGGTAGAAGTCTGACTTAGCTTCGAATCGCTGAAGAAGGAGGAAAATAGTTTGAGGGAGGACTTTTAGGGGGAACTACCTCACATTTGCGTATCGCATCGCAGAAAACCCGGAGAAATCCCACCGGGAAATCTGACTAACGAGGCAACATGCTGAACATCAGAAATGCCATCGAGTATCCTCGGTTTTTGAAACAGTGTCTACAACAATGCCACCAGCTGCTTGTACTGCGCCCAATTGTTCACCAGCATCACACGTTACCATTAAACCACGAGTTGGGCTTGATTGACCTTAATATATTTTATGAAACCACAGCAACATTTACATTATACACAGAGGATAAAATTAATGAAAGACAAAATGCAAATAAAAAATTATAAATAACAATAAAAATGATCCTGAATCTGATACGTTTCTATCATTGAATTAATATTTGCCTCTATTTTCATCCGCAATATTCTTAAATCACCGCGATTCGCTATTCGTAGTTTCTTTTTCTTTCTTATCTTCCCTTCCTTCTTTATGTCCCCTTATTTTATTAAATGTCCTCCAAATGCATCCATTGCTACTATCATCCCCAATCCTTTATTTCACTGCCCTCTCTAGTGGGGCGTATCGCCCACTATGGGAAAATTAGTCTAGTGAGTTTAATGTACCAAAACTTTTTATGATGTTTTTAAAAGCAATTCAACCGTATTAGTTGGCAATAACCATATATTTAAGTAATCAAAACAAGTAAAAAAACTATTTCAGCCGATAGAGCAATTGCAATTTTTGTTTATCAGAAATCGAAAAGATCCATAACAAGCATTACGTTTTTATTCAAATTTTAATCTAATTCAGTGGGTGGAAATAGAAAATTTAACCACATTCAAAAAGCAGAAAAATAAGTATATGGTATATCGATAAATTAAAAGAAGATATAATAATGTAGGATAGATCAAAATATTATCAGCCTTCATAAAATTTGAATTTCAAAAGCACTATTTATTATGTTTATTATTAAAAGTTTATTTATTATGCTTGTTTTGTAAAGAAGATACTTATCCTAAAAAGTCTGATAGCTTTATGAAAATTTTATACATTATAAAGATTTTATAAAAAGGTAGACAAAGATATCATATTTTATGAATAATAATTATATGAAGTCTTGGATAAAATGTTATAGATTATTATTATTATTATGGCCTCACCATGCCTTGCATTTACTATAACACATAATCCTATTCAATAACAAACAATAGAAGGAATGAAATAACATAATCATAACAAACAATAGAAAGAATAAAAAACTCATCATCATATTCAATAACAAATAATAAAGGAATGAAATAACACATAGTCATATTCAATAATAAACAAATGAATGAATGAAATAACACATAATCATATTGAATAACAAACAATAGAACGAATAAAATAACGCATAGTCATTCAATAACCAATAAAAAATGAAATACTGCATAGTCTTATTCAATAACAAATAATAGAGGAAATGAAATAATATATAATTATATTCAATAAGAAACAATAGAAGAAATGAAATGACACATAATCCTATTCTATAACAAACAATAGAAGGAAGGAAATAACACACAATCATATTCAATTACAGACAATAGCAGGAATGAAAAAAACATAACATTCATAACAAACAATAGAAAGAATGAAATAACACATAGTCATATACAATAGCAAACAATTGAATGAATGAAATAACACAATCATATTCAATAACAAACAATAGAACGAATAAAATAACGCATAGTCATTCAATAACCAATAAAAAAATGAAATACCACATAGTTTTATTCAATAACAAATAAGAGAGGAAATGAAATAATATATAATCATATTCAATAACAAACAATAGAAGGAATGAAATAACACATAATCCTATTCTATAACAAACAATAGAAGGAAGGAAATAACAACAATCATATTCAATTATCATATTCACATAACAAACAAACATAATACATTGAATGAAATAACACAAGTTTCAACAACAATATTTGCTAAAATAAACATTTTTTTATTAAATTTGATTTTTTATATATATTTTTTATTAAATTCACTATCACAAATTAGTATCAATTAAATAATAGTTTTTAATCAGTTTGCTGTAATTCAGTTTGATATTCTATCGAGAAATTTAAGATTACTTATGTTATGAGAAAAAAAAAAAAGATTTAATGGATTATTACATTAAATGAAAGACGGATATGGTCACTATAACTCCAGAATCTTAAGACAGAAATGTGCTGTTTATTTTATCATTACCAAGTCAACGTCTGTGTACTAATTATTTGATTGTTTCCCCAATTGTTTGGGATAATTTAATGGTACCAAATAGTAATAGTTAAGTTTCTGTATTTCTCTTAACTTTTTTTCAATGATTCTAAGCGATCAAATGGACGATGCAATTAACTTTCATTAGTGAGTTAAAGAGAAATAAACGGAATTTCCAAATGCTCAATTCGATTCGCTCTTCTAATCTAATTTATTTAAAGAGACTCAATCGCGTTTAATTAACTCCCGTTTTTAGATAATATTATAAGAGGTTTAAATTTTTTTTTCTTTGAAAATATCTTATCGCTTGAATTTTCGTAATATAATTTGAGGTATTTTTCTATATTTTGGATGTATTTATATCTTTGATATTTTTAACATTATTTACAATGAAAAATATCATGTTGTTATTTCTTATTCCACTTGGTAAACTGCAACGTCTAGACCAAGTCCAAAATCCCGTGTAGTCTCATGATAGGATGGAAAGGAAGGGGGGGGGGGCAACTTCTGTTGTGATGGAGCACTCGAAGGTAGAAGTTTGACTTCGCTCCGTGACTCTGAAGAAGGAGGGCAGTGTCTACAGTGAGAACTTTTAAAAGGAACTTCCCCGCATTTACGTATCATATGGGAGAAAATCCCGAAAACTCCACCACGTAGTCCGACTAACGAGATAGTCGGATGCTGTCCACCACAAACGCCATCGAGTCTCCTCGTTTTTGAAACTGTGTCTACAACAAAGCCGACAGAGGATTGAACCTCAGCCGTAATGCTCACCAGCGGCGTGCGTTGCCACTGAGTATAAAGAGTCTGGCAAAAAATTGTCATAAAATAAGAATTTAAATACATTCATCAAATTTAAAAAATGAAAAAAATTTGGATAGAGATTGTAAAAAGATATTCTCATATTAACAGTCATTGATATGAATAGAAATTTTCTGGTTTTTCTGCAGAAAGGCGCATAAATGCATGAAAATTAGCTCTGAAAATCTTCCATGATTGCTTTTGTCTAAAAGGCATTTAGCCTTCTTGATATTGTGCAGAAGCTCTCCTTGCCGAATCCTAGATAACATTGAATCTACTGCAAAATGTGTTTTATATGAGGTTCCAAAATTATCATGACATTATTATAAAGTTCCAACATTTAGAAAAAAAGTACTCTTATGATTATCATTATTTGCGTGATACATTTTCTACTGCTTAAATAATGATAATCATTTGAATAAAAAAATCTTCTAATGATTTGATAATCTGTAACTTCTTATATATCTTTTAATAAATTATATATTTTTTTTTTAAAAATGTACTAATAAGCATTTTTTTTTTTTTGGATATCAGATTAATTAAATATTACTAACCATAAAATACATGGGTATTGTTTTCTGAAAGTGAGTCAGCAAAAAAAGTCCTACACTTTTTTTTTAACGTTTATTATTTTTAAATTTCTTGAGCTATTCCTATTGGTTTATTATTATTTTTTTAATATCTTGAGTTATTCTTATTGGTTTATTTAAACTTCTGTCACGTGCTTTTTTATTAAATTTATTTGTTTTTTTTTATAAAATTGTTTGAAATTCTATAATTTTTTTTTTTTCAATTTCTTCTATTAGTCCACACGTCTCCCGATATATTTTTATCTTGTTCAAATGTTCAATCGTTAATAAAATACTTTTTATTAAACCACTTAAGTTCAAATACATTTTTTTTTGAACTTCTAGTAGATGACACTAGATGTTAATACAGTTTTACATCTATTAATTCAGTAATTAAATTTAATTAATTAATTTAAGTTTTTTAGATTTAAGTTACATGTATCTAACAACAGATGGTGCCAGATAAACTTAAAAAATTATTTATGAAGGACTTTCTGCAATATAGTGGGAAAAAAAGTAGGAATTGACTTTTAATTTTTTTTTTTTTATTATTACTTGTTTTTGTTTAATCTGTTTTCTTTTTTCAATTTGACGATAACTGATGAACATAATTCATTGCCTGATTATGATTTAGTACTGATACTCTTTCTTTGTTTGTTTGTTTAAGATTGATGTTTTCTGTTTTGTTCTTACATTAAATTCTAAATTTTATGGTTACATCGGCAAAAAATTAAAAAAAAAAAAATGTAAAAATGTTTTTGTATTTTATTTATCTGTCAGTCATCTATTTAAATTGTCTATGTTATTTATGGTGAAATTGAAACGGATAAAATTCTATAACCAAACTATTTTATTTGTGTAAAGGAGATAAAGAATTTTTGAAATATATAACTGCAACCTGCATAAAGCGCTTAAAGAATGTACGATATTGTAAAAATGGTAAACCATTGACGTCATCACTTTTGTTGAAATACAAAAAAAAAAACCCAAGGAAATACTCTTCCTTAAAACAAAGCATTTTGGAAGCTAATCCAACCTGTTATATGCATTTAAAATAATAAAATAATATATAAAAAAGAAGATCAGATCTTCTATGTCGATTTTAATTTTTCTATACTGTGTTGGTACGCTTTATTAACGCTACATTTGGCATTGTAAGGGTTTCCCACTTTTGGCGTGACTTCGCCAATAGAGAAGCATATGACAGTTACTATTTCAGTGCCAATGTATTATATAATTGAATTTTTTTAATAAATTATTATTTAACAGATAGATAATTTAAATATTTAAAATGATAAAACATGCAAAATGTGTATAATACGCAACACAAGAAATGTAAATGCTTAATTAAAAATCCTTAATTATTGATTTTAATATTAATAACATGGTTAACTTTAATTTAAGACATGATAGTTCTATTTATATATTTTAATATTATAAGTGTTGAATATGTTTTATAAAAATAATTGTTTGAGAAACTAAACACTCATATATATGAGTTTTGAAAAATTTTGTTAACATTATATTTATATTAATCTTACAGAAATTCATTGCAATAAATTATTTTTTTCGTTACGACACTCATTATAGTATATAACCATACCAAATCAATTAATTTAATTTGTGTTATTTTATTTATATTTAATTAATTTCTTTACATTGCTTATTTGCATATGAATGAAGAAGTAATTATGTTAAATATTTTTTAATAAATTATGTAAGAATAAAAAGAAATTAATATTTCTCAGTTTTAATTAATTTTATTAACAAAAATATTTTTGTGCCTTAATTCTTTCGTTTTTGCATTTAATTTTCATGTAATATGTACAGTTTGTAAAGCAATATTTAATACAAAACTATTTCAATAAAGCTGTTGTTCTTAAATAATTAAATTAGTTTAAAAATTCTACATTATTTTTGTGTAGTTCAAGCAAAATATTATTTAAGACATTTTTTTTTTTACCAAGCAATATTTTACTTTAAATAATATTGAAAAAAAAAAAGGAAGCATTTTTATAAAATATTTTTACAGCCAAGAGCACAAAAAAAAATGGATCGAAATCTGTAGAATTTTGTCTCTATTAAAATGAAAATTTATTATACATTTAGTTTCAAATAGCACTTTTCATATTTCATTATTTTCAGTAGAAGCTGCCGGTTTCGAAAACATTGCAACAAAGGCTCCCTCAAAAATAATTTTCTTAAAGGAATCCTTTTGATACATACATTATCTTTACTATAAAAAAATTTGCATATTCTAATTATGAGATGGAATAAATTTGTAGTCGCAGTACACACTTGAGATGTGAGAAATTTTATATGCTTTGGTATAACGTTTATTGAATGATGAACGTATTCAAAATTACTTTAAATGGAAAGTATTTTAAATTATTATTTTAATACATAAAAACAAAAATGAAATCTTCATTTATTTATTTTTTTCTTTTCTGAATATGTTCTAAAAAGTGATTTTATTTTTAAAAGTGCTTATTCATTTTATTACTATTTCTCGATTCTAAATTATTTTGTGGAGAAGAAGCTTTTTATGTGAAGAAAATATTAATTATAGCTTTAATAATATTTTTTAAAATATTATTATTGCAATCATATTAAAGCATTATTGCAATGTTAGTTACAATTGTAATTATTCTTTTATTGTAAGCTGTGAAAGAAAGCAGCTGTATTGAAGTATATTTGTGGATATTTTATAAAATATATCAGATATGATTTGTCGTTATTTGTTAACAGAAAAGATTAGTTTAGTAGTAGGAAATTTTATTTAGAAAATACTTCTGCGAAATTTCTGTAAAATTTTAAATAACTCGGCTTAAATAATATAAATTGGCTAAGTAATGCAATTATAATAATTCATAAATTCTAAATATTTTTCACCTTTAATTAATTTGCATTTTTTATTTTGTGTGTCAAAACTAGTTTGCAAAATAAATAATACTGTAAATTTTCCTTATTTTTTAATTTTTATTTTATTTTGTTTTATTTATTATATATTTTTTTATTTTACTTTTTTATTTATTTGATTGTGGGATTCACAATTTATATTAATTTTTATCTTACATATATTACAAATGGCATAATATATTATATATATATTATCATCATATTTGAATATGTATATATATATATATATATATATATATTATAGATTTATATTTATAGGAACTTATATATATATATATATTAAAGAGGAGAGCAAAAAAATACATCTCCTTTCTTAAAAATTCTCCAAAAATATCGTTGTCTTTTAAATGCGGCGAGTATATAATTTTCTTAACCGAATAATGCAGGTTAGATTATACAATCAACGACTGAATTTTATTAAATTTAAATTACAAAAAAAAAAAACCCTAAAAATATCCAAGCAAGCGATTTACTACTCTATTTTGATTGTTATAAGATATATTAAATTTGGGTTAGAATTCATTTTCTAAATGCTTTTTACTTTTTTCAAACAACTTTTTAAAATTATGCATCAAATAAATGAAATTTTACTCTATATCTGCGAAATATTGATAAATTCAGCTACACATACCTTGGTTTTCAAAATCCCCCTGAAAATGTGATTTAAATTGCATGTTTACCTAAATTTAAATATTTGAATTTCATACCACGTTTGATGGAATATTTGATAGATCTTCCTTCAAAGCATAAAAGCAGAATTTCCTTGCGGTAGGAAACCTTAAATCGACCGTATTTTCTGCATCCGAAAGAGGCTGAAATTCTTTTTCTATTTCAATAAATAATTTAATAGAATTTTTATAGTTTGCTTAAAGTATTTTTTTATTATAATTTAACTGTGTTGTATCATACCAAGCATAACGGAATAAAACATGTATCACAATCTCTGGTCTCAAAGCCAGTTGGTTTTAAACAAGAAATCAATTTTAAAAGATCTATATAAATTTTCTGTTAGTAAAATATTTATATTTGATAAATATTCAGAGAATGAACATAAGTTTAAATATTGCAGTTAGCTTGCTAAGCTGAGGGGAAGTTCAAAACTAGACAAGCAATTCAAAAGTTTTCTTGTAAATGCAGTGGATAGGTATACACATACTCCATCCATTAGATGTGTGGAAAAGTTTGAATGGTTCCAACTTTCAAATACTTCCATTTTTCATTAAAAATGCAAAGAGTACTAAAGGAGATGTAATGAAACAACATTTACATATGTATGAAGCCCGGAGGCTGCTGCAAAATGTAGCCGAAAGCGAAGTGTAATTGATTATCAAATGAACAGTCGTACAATATGAGTCCTTTTTGAACATTGAAAGGAATTTAATATAATTTTGAACCACTTTCAGGCTCAAGGGAAAACTTTAATTTTTATTTGCAAGCATTATATATTTACAGAATTCTTTGTTATTACAAATTATTATTTACAAAAACAAATGAAAATTAAAAGATATAATTAGATTCACAAGTACAATTTACTCAAAGTGGCTCACTTTGTAAAGCAGGCGGAATGTCTGGTCTGTTTTGTCAATTCTTGTCGACTCGTCGCAGAACATCATCCTTCTTCTCCAAAACCCTTCCTTTTGAAAATCCGTGAAGAGGGCGGTCAGCTTTGTTTACTTCTTCTTGGAGTGGACTCTTCCTCAACCCATGTCTATAACCAATAATGATGCAACAACTCATGGTATAGTCCATATCCCATCTGTAACTGTTTCGACCTGTGAAGATCGAACAGACAATCTTTAACTTTTTATGTTGTATTTTTTTTATGTTATCTTTAACTTTATGTTATCCATGACACTGATTATCTGCTGTCAGATTTGAGTGACAGGTTGTTTTCATTAGAACAAAACATTAATTGGATGTAGTATAAATATCCATGATTGCTTATCTCACGTAAGATTTGAGTGATAAAAATACATTCCTAGTTAAAAAAATATACATTCCTTCCCTTGCAAAAAATGATATAGTATCTCTTCTCGTGGGAAAAATGTTACACTATCCATACCGAAAATTTAACCCTATCAGTTTTGAAAATTTCATTTTACCATCCCAAAAAAAATAATGTTACAAATTCCAAAAATTTCACATTAAAATTTTCTGAAATCCGTACAATTTTTCCGCAATTGTTTACTTTACCCTCTTTGAATATATACACATAAAAAATTCATATGAATTTTTTGTTAGCAATGGTCAAATGGAACCTAATAATGAGACAACTAACATTTCCTTTAGAATTTTATGTTACCATGTTGCTGGAAATGCGGGAAATAAGGGCTCTAATTTGTTCTTTGCATAATAACCCAAAAACCTTTAGCATTCAGTTCAGACAATTCTAGGCGTACCCATAATCTTATCTGGTTATCTCCCAAACACGTCATCAGACGTTGATTTCCAGTCTTTTGCCAAAATACTTTCCATTACTATTTTCAGTGACGCTTCTCACAAGAAATAATCGTAAAGCTTTATGACGCAAACTGGGAAGAATAAATAACTGCAAATAAACTTGTCTTAAGAAATGAAAAAAGTGAACAGGATGCCAGGTAACGGAAATCGAAAAAAATTATTACTTTCATGTTACAAATTGAGTATAATAAACCTTTTATTTTGGGATAAAACACATATTTGCATATGAATTCAATGATAGTCATTAAGCAAACGATTATGCAACCTCAACTTATGCATGAAAAATAAACAACCATGTCGTATTAAAGTAAAGTTTGTTTACTTTTCATGTTGACTTTTTTACACCATCCAGTGACTCATAGGATATATACAATCTAATGTTTTGTTAAGCCAAAAGTCACTAAAGGATGAATCATAAATATGTGCAAGGACCGATAAAGAAAAAAATGTAAATATTTCTTTTTTTGGTTTGACTATTTATAAATTATTTTGTCAGGTCCAGAATTTTTTTAAAATGTTTATCTTGCCCTAAATTTTCACTGGTACATAGAAAAAAAGCAAACAATCTTTTATTATTTTCTAAAATATAATACTAATATTATTTTCTAAAATACAGATTCCTAAAAAATAATTAAACCATTAAAAAAGCAGTATTATTTGTTGATATTTACCATTTCCTGTTTAGTTGCATTTATAATAGCGTATACCTAAAATTGGATAGCAAACTGTATAGTTATTTTATAAATTTTATATTAATAATAATATTTATTGGGTATAATATATGTATATTATATATCAATAGTAATATGTATCAGGTCTAACATACTACTGTGTCCAAAAAGTAAGACACATTTTCAATTTAAATTTCTCGGGCATATGGTATTTCAATTTGTTTTTCTTTTTTTAGGTTGTTGGCACTATCATTGACATTTGTGGGAAATTTGACGTCAAAACATTCATGAGTGTTTGAATTACGCTTGGTTTTGTGAGATGTTAAAACCGATTTCTGCGATTTTTGCAATGACTCTAAAGTCGAGAATCGCCAAAAGTAGCACAATGCTAAATCAGGTGAATACGTTGGTTGTGGAACAATATGGTCAGCTGGCGCATTCATTGCTTTCGAGTACCAATCAAGATTAGACGCGTTTGAGGCCCAAAATATCTTTTAAAATGGGATTCTGAAATTCCAACATCATCAGCAAGGTCTCTAATTGTAAATCGACGGTTTGCAAGAACCAAATCTTTAATTTTGGACGTGAGCTTTTGTTGGTGGAGGTTGGTGGTCGACCAGAAGGCTCTTCGTTCTCTGCCTTCTTTGAACTGTTTTTACCACTTTTAAGCATTTCTTTCCGATGTAGGAATGCTCTCAACGAATGCCTTCTGTAACATTCTATACGATTCCGCAAGCAAAATTTAACGCAAGTTCTTGCTCAATTAATTCAGACATTTCGAAAATCGCCGGAATCAGTTTTAGCATCTCATAAAACCAAGCGTAACTCAAGCACTAATGCATATTTTGACGTAAAATTTCACACAGATGTGAAGGATAGTTCCAACAACCCAAGAAAGAAAAAATTGAAATATCATATGGGGAAATACTTTATTTTTTTCATGTTGATCTGCATTTATAATAGCGATTATCTAAAATTGGATAGCCAACTGTATAGTTATTATATAAATTCTATATCAAAAGTAATGCATATTAAATTATATATCATTTGCCATTTTCATGTTGAGCTGCATTTATAATGGCCATTATTTAAAATTGGATAGCCAACTGTATAGTTATTTTTATAAATTATATATCAATAATAATATGCATTAAGTGTAAAATATATTACCATTTCATGTTCAGCTGCATTTATAATAGCATACACTTAAAAATGGATAGCTAACAGCATAAGATATTTTATAAATTATATATCAATAATAATAAGTTAAATGAAACAATAGCATTAAATTTTAATTTAACTTTATTTAATTACCTTTGAAAATTGAATTTCCCACTAAATGTCAAGAAAAAATGGGTTTGCCGATTTATTATTGTTGAAAATATTGATTATGATAAAAATTTAAAGCTGTTTCCAAAATAACAAACAGAAATAATAAGCTAACAATTTGGAAACAATTATTTCTTAAATAGAAGGAACATAACATAACAAAAAATAGATGACCTCTTATAACATAATGACATTCTTGAGATATCTAGGTTGTAATAGGAGCCAAAATTTCCTCTCAAGACAGGCATAAATTTTCCATAATTTCTTACTTTTGGCGTACGTTTTTGTAACCCTTTTGATTTGGGACCAAGTGGGGTTGCTATGGTATCCCACGCGATCTCGCCTAAATGACGTCACGCATTCGTCACCATTCGTCGCCCAGCAGATGACGTCGTTTCAAAAGCCTAGAAAATATGTAAAGAAAATAAAAACCGACTTGTCTTGATAAATATTTAAACTAATCAAAAACAGTTTTTATAGAAGGCATGAGAATTAAATCATTAAAAATTTCATGTCTGGGAATGTTATGTCATTCTTCAATGCCAAGAATGTTTATGTCATCTATATATTTGCGAAGGTTTAGCCCTGTTTGGGCTATCAAAAAGTATAATCAGCAACAAATATAAGTTCTACTATTAGAATTGTAATTATTATTAATTCTTGTATACCGTAACGAGATGTTTGGCTATGCAAATAGGATTTTCAGTGGTTGAATTCTTCATGAAAGTATACTACCTGCCCAAAAAGTAAAGATCAATTATTTTTTTTTTATCAAAAAACTTTATTTATTCTCCAAATTTATTTCATCGACTTCAAAGTGTCCCCGGATTGCCCGACACAATGCACTTATGTCAACTTTTTTTCTCAATGCATACTAAAAGTCATCGGGTATGGCCTTCAAAGCGCGCTGCGATTCACGTTGAATCTCTTCTTCAGACTCAAAGCGGTGTCCCCGGAGAGGTCTTTTGAGTTTAGGAATAGCCAGGGTAGAATCGCAGTGAATACGGTGGTTTGATTTTTAAGTCGAAAAAGTCACGAAAAGAATCAATGATTATGTGAGCTGGCGCATTCCGTGTTTTCGGTACCAATCAAATTTTGACGCGTTTGAGGTACAAATGGACTGACCGATCCTTTTGAAATTCCAAAATCATAAGCAAGGTTTCTAATTGTAAATCGATTTGCCGTGCAACGCAAATCTTTACACCTTTTGGATGTGAGCTTCGTCGATTGAGGTGGATGGTCGACCAGAGGGCCTTCGTCTTCAATGCTGCCCTGAAATGAATATACCTTCTAAACATTGCTTGCGATATAGGAATGCTCACCTGAACACCTTTTGCAACATTCTATATGTTTCCGTAAACGTAAATTAATAAAGATCTGCTCAACAGAATTTAGCCATTTCGGAAAATCGCCGGAATCAAAGCAAGGTCTCACCAGCACAAAGCGTATCAAGCGACCAATGAATGATATCATTTTGATGTCAAATTTCACAGACGTCAAAGACAGCGTGCCAGCAAACCTAAAAGAAAAAATTGAAATCACAAGCTCCTGAATTTTAATTGAAAAATTTGTCTTACAATATACTGCCAGTGTACAAAAAGTATGTTTTAATCTTCTTAATACTACTCCAAACGCTATATTAAACTTAAAATAATTAGCTACCGCCAATGGAATTATAATTAGTAGAATTGCAAACTACGTAATGTAAGTGTTTATGCAATTAGGAATCGGTTAATTATTCGAGAAAATATAGATTATTTCCATTCATTTTCTCAAATATTCCTAGTTAATTAAGAATTAATTTATGGATTGTTGCAATGGTATCAAATTGTTATATTCAAAAATATTGTTGATTTTTCATTTAATTCCTGTGTCAATAGATTTAAAAAATAAATATTTTCTTTATGTTCTGACTTGACAAAATTTATATTAAATAAATATAAATTTCTTAAATACTAAATATACTTCTGCAAATATATAAATAGAAAATTAACGTTAAACTTTTTCTTGGCGATAAAAGGACCATCAGAATGAGGATTGATGCTGCCATGGAAATTAGACATATAGATATAAGAGATATTATTATCATTAAAATATTTCATTATATATATATATATATATATATATATGAAATATAAATGTAAACTGATATAGCTTGTGATCTAATGAACAGAGAAACTTTTAAACCTATACAATGCCTCCATGTTTTCATATATTACATTTGTATATATATTATGTGCTCCGGACTCAGCTCATTGAAACCTCAAAAAGCTGATGAGCATTAGGGCTGAGGTTCAAATCCAGCATCATAGACACTGCTCAAAACTATGAACTATTTTTTGACGTGATGTTCAATATCTTGTCTCGTTAATTCCAATACACTATCGCGCTTGTAGTTTTTCCGGGTTTTCTTCCCATACAGATATGCAAATGTGTAAGCTCTCTCAAAAGTCTCCTTGAAGGCAGTACAGACCTCCTTGAACCAGTGCATTGTGGAACCAAGTCTGACTGTAAGATAAAATCTATAGCCCTTCCTTTCCATGAGACTACAAGCGTTACTTCTGATCTCTGGTCTGAAATAATATTGCTGTTCATCATGGATGAATATATATATATATATATACATATATATATATATAATAAATATAATATAAAACTAAAATAACACTAGCAGATTTGAAAAACATTGAACTTAACGTGTTCTGTAAGTTGCAGAAAGCACTGTGTTTATAGACACTAATTTGATAGATTTCATCAAACATTATGAAATGCAAAAAGGAAAAAGATAACGAGAGATGTAACCGTGAACATATATAGAGAGAAAAGAGGATAGATTTTCTTTTCAGATACCCATTAAAAATTTCTATATAGGCAACAGTTAACTATTTTCATCAAATATTTGGTCAGCAAATGTTTCACAGAGATATCAATGCTCTTGTGAACAAAGAAAAAAATGGACTTAAACTTCTTCAGCACACATACTATTGAAATACCTTTTC
>BPLR01010951.1:0-47221 GCA_021605095.1 Caerostris extrusa
GAAGAATGGAAACAAGTAATAACCTCAATTATGAGATGCAGATATCATTGCCCAATAATTTACCGCATTAATTTTGGTGTGGTTTTCATTTCCTTCTGAGTTTGGTATAGACATATTTTGTCAAAAGATTTCAATTTAACTTCTTTCTACTAAATGTTTGTATGTCAAATTTTAAATATAATTAGTTTTTAATTTTGACTTTTAAATTGGATTCTTAATTTGGTTAATCACAAATTTCAATCTAGTTTCTTTAGATTCATTATCAAGCAACACGGTAAATTTGAGGTATGGGAATAGTAAGAAGATTCAAGAAAATTATTACATTTATTACAATTATTAATAAAATGATTAGATTAATTATTATACTGTTAGTTAACTAAGTGTAGTAATTACATTTGGAAACAAGTAAAGTTGTAATTGATATAATGAGTAGCGATACCAAATATGCTTCAAGTCTATTAAAAATGTGTAATAAATAAAGTAATAACCTCAATTAGCAGGATGCAGATATCATTGTTGCAATAATTGCCATTAATTTGGTGTGGTTTTCATTTCAAGCTACCAGGTTTTTGGTATAGACATATTTTTGTCAAAGATTCAATTTAGCTTCTTTCTACTAAATGTTTGTATGTCAAATTTCAAGGCATAATTGGATTTTTAATTTTGACTTTTAAATTAGTTTAATTTGGTTAATCACAAAATTTCAATCTAGTTTTCCTTTAGATTCATTTATCAACAACACAGTAAATTTGAGGTATGGAATAGCGTAAGAAGATTCGAAAAGGTGGCTAATTATTTACAATTATTGACCAAAGTGATTGAGTATATACTGTTAGTTAATTAAGTGTAGTAATTACATTTGAAACAAGCAAGCGTAATTGATATAACGAGTAACAATACAATAATAATACGAAGTCTATTAAAAAATGTGTAATAATAAATAGAGTAATAATCTCAATAATGAAATGCAGATATCATTGTTGCAATAATTGCCATTAATTTTAGTAAGGTTTTCATTTCCTTCTGAGTTTGGTATAGACATCTTTTTTTTGTCCCAAGATTTCAATTTAGCTTCTTTCTTTCTACTAAATGTTTGTATGTCAAATTTTAAAAAAATTTAGTTTTTTTAATTTCGACTTTTAAATTGGATTTTTAATTTGAAAGTTAATCACAAAATTTCAATCTAGTTTTCTTTAGTTTTCATTATCAAGCAAACACGGTAAATTTGACGTATGGAAATAGTAAGAAGATTCAAGAAAAATGATTAAAAGTCTGTACTAATTATTTAATAAAATGATTAATTATTACTGTTAGTTAATTTACTATAGTAATTACATTTGAAAGAAAGTAAGTTTATTTTGATGTAACGAGTAACAATGCAATAGTAATTGAGGTCTAAAAATGTGTATTAATAAATAGAGTAATAATCACAATAATGAGATGTAGATATTGTTGTAATAATTTCCATCAATTTAGTATGGCTTTCATTTACTTCTGAATTTGGTATAGATTTTTTTATCCCAAATTTTCAATTTATCTTCCTTCTTACTAAATGTTAAATTTCACCCATAGTTGGATTTTTAATTTTGATTGAAATTAAATTTTGAAATTAATTTTTAATTTAGTTGAGAATTTAGATTAAAGAAGCAAACACAGTTGGTGGATTCAAACAAAACATGCAAAGTTCGATTCATTCATTGCAGCAATTATATTTTTAATAAATAAATGTGTTATAACAAGCAATAACATAGAAATAGTTCAAGATAACAATCAAAAATATAACTTACAATAATAACTGAAAACAAGCTGGACAAAGTTCTTTTAAAATTACGTTGTAAAAAGGATAAGATTAAAAATAGTTTAATTAATTATAAAAACCATGCTAGAAATCTAAATAAAATACTTATTAACTCTTTATTTGACAATATTTAATCCAAGATATAAACTTTGTTAAAGTAGTATTTATAGGATTATAAATATTTATCAGCTTTTGTATTTAAGAAAAGGGAAAAGTATGTCAAACTAATTTTAACTGTATGTGCCAACATTTTAAAATCATGTTTCTTGAAATTCCAGAAAGTGCAATATTAATTAATCGCTAAATTAATGCAGCAATGTTTAAAAAGTGATGTTTAATGGTGCAATTTAATCTACTTTTACATAAAATATAAATAATTTCTAATATTTTTTAATGTTGTATAAAATCCAACAATATTTTGAATTAAAATATCATTTTTGCATTTTTTTTTAAATTAGTAAATTTCAATGCAATTAATTATGTTGTGTAAATTGTGCAATATGATACTACTTTATTTAGATTAATTTAATAGCTATTAGGTGGTCAGTATAATTAATGTTAAAACTATAAGGCTTTAAAAGAGGGCAAAGTAATATATTTTTATAAATATATTTATAAGAACTTTAACAAAAAAATTATTAACAACTATATTTTCAGTTGTAACTTCCAATATACAACAACAAAAAACTAAACCATTTATCATTTATTTATAACTTTTTAATATACCTTACAAATCAGTAATTTTCCATTAATATTGCTATATTTACTGAAATTTATAACTTTTTTATGCATTTATGTTATGTGAGAAAATTAATCATTAATTTTTTTAAATATTTTGTAGCGATATATCAGCAAATTCTTTTTCAAAAAGTTTTAATTAAAAAACACACTTAAGTTAATTATATATATATTTACTTAAGGTTAAGTTATTATATATATTATTTTAAGTTAATTTTATATATATATATATATATATATTTAATGCTTGCTTACTTAAATTAAAAAAATATCCTTTAATATTTAATTCTGCTTATTAACATTTATTAATTAAAAATCGTATATCATTATGCAACAAAAGATTTGAGCAAATAATTTATTGGGACCTCATTATAAATGTGTTCAAGTTATACAGTTATCCCATTAATATTATAAATTCTTTTTATTCTGAAAAAAAAATTACAAGTCACAAAATTGATATAAAAAAATATTATTTTGATAGCATATCTCTTTTCTTCAATAGGAATTTATAAATTTATCTAAAATGTATACTCTGATGTATATGTTTATTTTTAAATATTTTATTAGTTCTTTAATCTGATTAATGCATTTATATATATAAAAAATAAATAATAAATAAACAAATAAATCGAAGCAATGAAAATATTTTATGATGCAATTTTCCCCATCCGTAGATCCGTAGTTATTTAAAGTGGCATTAAAGTACCACAAAAAAATTTATTATTTTTATTATATTATACACCTTTTTCATTTTCTTTCTTTTTATATTTTTATTATATATATTTTTGTCTTGTAATAAGATTTTTTTATACTAAAATAGCTAAATTATTAAATCCCTATAAATTATAATTTATAGGAATAAAATTAAATCGCTATAAATTTCATTTATTTATTTATTTATTTTTTCAATTCTAACAATAAATTAATAAATATTACGTCTTATGCAAATAAATATGTAATCTAATGAGTACATATATTTATTTCTGAATATATGTACTATTTTATTTATTATTTCTGAATATATGTGTATATGCATTTTTTATTAGAATATTTTTATTAGTACTTTAATCTGATTAATATGTACATAAATAAATAAATAATAAATGAACAAATAAATCGAAGCAATGAAAATAATTTTATGATGCGATTCCCCTCTAAGATCCGTAGTTGTTATTTAAAGTGGCATTAAAATACCACAAAAATTAATTATTTTCGGTAGTATATATTTTCTTTTTAATTTGTATTTACATCAAAATATCTATATTATTAATTCTCCAAAAATTATAATTTTTATTTTTTTTTGGTTATTTCTAATTAAAATATTAAATCAGTAAATGTTACTTCTTATAAATCAGGGTACATACTTATCCTATATTTAATACATAAATATACATATTTATTTTTTAATATTTTATAAGTATTTTAATCTGATTAAAATGTATGTAAATAAATAAAAAAATAATAAATGAACAAATAAATCGAAGCAATGAAAATAATTTTTATGATGCAATTTTGCCCCCTCTAAAATTCGCAGTTGTTATTTAAAAGTGGCATTAAAATACCACCATAACTCAAAAGATTCACATTGGGAACTGTAAAAAAACACATTAACACAACTCTAGATTCTAGTCATAAATAGCCGATCGCGACGCATAACAACCATGGCATCGTCACCAACAACTCTTTCTACACACCCCCTGCTATCTTCCTACATGGTACAAATTTATATATCCATATCCACAAATTCGTAAACGACACATACATTTCAAGGGGGTGAAATTAAAAGAGAGAAAAAAATTCCCATATTTAGATACAGCGAAAAGTATAGATTAATCTGCGACCAATACGTGCGAAAGCGAATGATAAATATATATAAAAAAAGCAAGTAGAGAGTTTGGGAAATGATTTACAATATTCAGAGTTTAAATAATTTTACGCGGCATCGGTTAGAACTAGAACATGCAAAAATCTCACAAAGAGAATATATATTTCCTTTTTTTTATCAGAGAGCCAGTAAATGCCCAGAACCCCTTCTACTCTACAGGAAACTGCAGAGCTTTATTGACGTGTGATGATTAAAGGTATAGCGGAAAAAACGAGTGAATTTTTTTTTTTTTTAAACTCTCCTCTTTTGATAAGAAAAGATTCTCTCTCCACCAGGGAAATAAAATGGAAGAGAGAGAGAGAGAAAAAAAAAGAAGCGCAAAAGAGCAAATGATGCAGCATCCTTTTTCTTGATAACAGAAGAGGATGAGGTAATGGTGTACTAGTAAACAAAGAACTCGATCCGCCAATGAAACGACGAGTTTATACTTCGCTAGTAATAATGAGTATCTTCGCTTAACATAAGCTCTCCCCTTTTTTACCATCCCCCTAGTTGTGACGTCACACGAAAGGAGAGCCTTAGCATAATTAATTACAAAAGCGCCGTTCTCTCTTATAAGGAGGCAGGGAATATGCGGAAATCAATTAAATTTGTTTTTTATCTTTTCCTTTCCCCAGCAAAATTTTCCCTCCTTCCCAAGAGAATACGTTTTCCATTTTTTTTTAATCTTTTCACCTCCTAATCTTCCTATTCGTTGATCTCGTTCGATCGATATTAGTTCTCTCTCTCCTCAAGGATTTTTTTTTTTCTTTTAATTTTTCTCGCTTTTCTTCTTTTCATGGGGCTGTAATTTATGCACAAAATGGGCTCGGGAAAGATTATATTACCAGAAGACTAAAAGGAGTAGGAGGGAGAAGCAAGGAAGAAGAAAAAAAAAAAATAATAATAATGATAGGAGAAAAGAAAAGAAAAAAAAAGAAAAGCGCGAGAGGAGAATTTCTTTTTTCTTTTTTTTCTGAGCTGGAAACAGTAATTAAGCTCCCCAGATGTCGCGGTTAAGCAACTATGGCGTCTTTTTCAAGACAAAAGAGGAGACGCCATATCTGACGATGAGGCCGCCATTTTGCATACATTCATCAGATCCAGACTTCGACGCTGCAATTAGGCCTAACTAATTATTCTAAATTAATCACTTAATTAACAATATAAATGTCCCATTTTAATCATAATTATGAATAATTAATTAAATTTATTTATAACTATTAATATAATTAAATGATTATTCATATTGTAAAAAATAATGAACCTACATCACACATCATTCATTTCTGATGAGTTGCTGATTTACAAGCAATTATCATAAAAGCATCAAAAAAGTTATTTAGAATAACTAATTATGAATAATTATTTACATTTATTTATATTTATTAATCTAATTGCCATTTTATTATTCATATTGTAAAAAACATTGATAATTCATGTCTGATTTGTTAACATGATTTGCAAGCATTTATCATAAAACTATCATCACAACATTGAGCGTCCTTTCTTAGTTTAGATTAACTAAATATAATTAAAAGCATTACAAATTATTAGAAGCATTTATAATTAATTTATCTTTAGTTTTAATTAATAATAACTTTTATAAATCATTTATAGGCTTGTTATACTTAATTTTATAAAATTTTTCTTATCATGAAAAAAAAAAATAGTAATTAAATAAATCAATTAAAAGCTTCAATGCAGTGTGACGTATACTTTCAGATGTATCGTAAAGATTATTTTAATAAATTAACTATTTTATTTAATCAATCATTAAATATTTTAATTAATTAATTAGTTAGGTGTTTACAATTATCAATAGTAAGCAAAAAAAAATAATTAATTAACTCATAATAATGCATTTGATTTTATAGTTAAATAAATGATCATGAAAGTTAACGTTAATTAAAAAACATGTGTAATAATTACTTATCACATACTTTATCAATGATAAAAGTAGTATTAATACATTAATACTGTTACAGTAATAATGTATTAAAAAATCTACAGCATTTTGATCATATAAAAATATCATCATCTTTATTTATAAACTTGCTAAGTCTAATGCATTGCATTCTGAAATGTTTGCTATGTGCTATATGATTAATGTATTGATGTATTTCTAAGAATGCTGGTTATGAAATATTTGATGTAAGCTCTAAAATTGTTAAACTAGATCTGTATTTTTATACAGAACATAATAAAAAGGTTGTTTACAATTATTTAAATTGTCATTGAATTTTGTTACTGATTAAATAAATTATTGATATAAATAAATTATTAATATGAATTTTATAAAAATATAAATAATTTTCAGATCACACTATTACTGGTGGTGAATTAAAAATATATAAAATCGATCAATTTAAAAATGCCTTCATAACAGTCTTCTGTCACTTAAAACATGAGATTTGAAATGTAAACAAACACTGCTTTGCAACATCTCAACTTAACCTAAATTCAAAATCTATAGTATATAAAAAAAAAAAAAAGGTTTTTTTTTTCTTTAACAAATTGATAAGCATTCACCGTGCACGCGAACACACACAGTATAAAAAAATGGAGCACTTTCTATTTCCTAGTTTGGGGCCATCGTATGGGGATCTCCAATATGAGTGCAGTCCAGCACAAAACCTACTTGTAAAAAACTATCCAAGGGCCTTGAAACACCCTTCCACCTACAAGCCTAGTGACCTTCAGACAACTGGGAATCCCCATTCGTGCCCAGGGGCCTTGAAAAAGGGTGCTCGTGTATTCCACGTGCCTGCCGAGTCCCCTTTTTATCCCTCTCCCCACCCAGGGGTCCAGTAAGGGGTCCAGCTAGGACCTCGTATCCCAAAATCCATACCCACTATATACTTTCGAACTAGTGAAATCGAACGCTATCTCAACGTTCTGTGGATTTGTTATTTTTAAAAATAACGTAAATTTGTGTTTTTGAAGTAAAGATTCTTGTGGATTTTTCTTTATTTCGTTCCTATGTCATCCAAGGTGAGTTTCTGTATTGTTAAAAATATGTATGTCTTCTGTGTTTTGTATGCAATGTTTTTTGATGTATAACATGCTGTGTTGATGAGTCAGGTGGATATATGTTGTGGGTTGTTTTGAATATTTTTATGGATAATTTTGTCGATGAATTAATCAGAATAAGTTTAAAAATGTTGCATAAATGCAAGTAAAGAGGCACATTGTGGAAACACGTGTGAATATTTTTGTTTTGCAAGGTTCATTGGGTCTATTTTTAGGTGTAGTACTATAGATTAAAAACTCAAAGGAAAAGAAGTACATTATGTTTTAAAAATTTCTATTAAAAATCATAATGATAATTAGTGGCATCTGATTATTTGTGTTTTAAAAATAGATATCCTAAAAGCTTCATTAGTAAATGATGTTCAAGGTCACATCAATGACCTTGATGCATTGCACTTGTGTGTTGCTTTGTACTTGTAATATCTAAGAATCTTAACATGCATAACAAATCCCTCATTTATTTTAGTTAATTAAAATATTGTAAATTATATTTTTATTATATTGGAAAACAGTTATTCTAGTTTAAATCTATTCTAATTATTTTAGTCAAACTTACAATATGTCATAAAAAATTGTTGTCTATTGTTTTCAATGTGCATTTGATATGTTTTCTAATCTTATGTACGCTTGCGTATTTTATAACTAATTTTTAGATGAATTAATGAATACTCACCACCTGATTTAATTATGATATTCTTTAAACCAAAATTTCAGAAAGATTTTGACATATAAGACGTTTTGCAAAATTTCTTCAATATCTTTAAATATTTTTTTGTAATATATATGTTTTTAAATAATTTATACAATCTGTGTTATCCTTACAAAAATGTTTCGTTATTTCTGAAAATATTTTTTCAAATTATTTAGCTTTTCAATTTAAAATTGTTGTTTAAAATACTTAATTTTTAAGAAATAATTGAAAGATTTTTTTTTTTTAATTAAAAATTATATTGCTGAGAATTTTTAATTATATAACATTATTTATATATTTGAATTGTATGATAGTATGTTTAAAAACTAAATTTTACAAATGATTCTCATATAAAAATAGTTTAATCTGCATCTTAAGTATATAACCACATTCCTTTTAATTGCATAGCATTAAAGATATAATATCATTAAAAGTTCTTAAATTATTTCTAAGAGTGTCAACATTAAATTAATATTTTATTAATTTCTAATGTATATTAGTTTTCCATTAATTTAAATTTGAATAATTGAATTGTATTTAGTCAATATGAAGGAACAAAATTCAATATCTCTGATAACTAGAATATTTAAAAAAAATAGAACAACGTTTGTCTTTGAAATTTGAAATCCCTACATAATTAATCAAATATTAAACTTTAATATATCAATTTGTAATTTTAAACTCACATATGAATTCAAAAATCAAGACGAAATTAAATATTTTTAATTGCTTTGCAAAAGTGAATTTCATTCCATAATATTAATATTGTTTCACAATACTTACAATTTATCTTAAATTTCTGTTGTATTTCAAACCAAACATGCTTAAAATAAATTTTTAGTAAATAATATGCAAAATAAATAAAATATTTTTTTTTATTATTAGTTAGTTGTAAATATGGTATTGTTTTGATTCTATTACTTCTCTTTTCTTTATTTTTAAAGGCATAGAATTGATTTCAAAATTTCATTAAATTTTGTAATAAATATAAATTTTCATTAAATAGGTTTTGAATTAAATTTATATAATTTTGCCAAAAACTAATTAAATATAGCAACATTTATTTTGTGTTTATGGCTAAAATTTTCATAGTTGATATTGTGTTGTAACTTCAGTACGTAATTTTATATATTAATTTTATGCAGTATAAATTATCTAATAAATACCTAGAATATAATGGTGAAAAATAAGTAATTGTTAAAAATAAAATTTTTTATTCTCGTTATATACACAATATAATTTGTTGTTTGAATACTGAAAACTACTAATACCAACTTAAATATAATAGAATGTTTTATAAATTCATGAATAAAATAAAATTAAAAATTGTTTGGTAAAATTTTTATACAGCAATATAGAAAATGTCATTTGTTTAAAATTTATTATATTTGAAATAAATACACATATAGTAAAACTTGTAAAGAAACTTTGTATTGAAAGCTATCAAAAATGATTTATTTGTGCATAGATATGAAAAGATAAAAATGTAATAAACTAAAATTTTTTGTGTATCTTATTTAGAGATTTTTGCTTAGTTTGAGGTAATAAATATTTTGATTAAAATGGAAAAGTTTGCAATAAAATTGATATAATTTTAAATGCAACTGTATAAAATAAAAATATAGTATCCAGTTTTTATAAAAGTATTTTTCTTCCTAATAAAGTACAGCTATAATATATATATTATAATCTTCTGTAACATAAGCATAAACATTTAATGTCATTTAAATTTTTTTAAAAGACATTCTTTTTTAAAAATTACCATTTCTAAAAGTAAACAGTAAAACATAAATTACCATTTTAAAGTTAATTATTTCCTTTTTACTTTTATATATAATTTCAAATATTTTTTATTATGAGCGTAATGTAAAAATTGTAAATTTTTAATCTGTTAATTTAAAATTATTATATTTTAGAGGAAGGTTATTTAAAATTATTTATTTTTGTTGTTTTGTGTTTTGTAAAAATATAACAAAACTTTGCAGTTAAATATTAAATGCGTTGAATTATCAATAAAGGCATATTATAATAATGTTAATTTAAATTTCTGTTCATTATTACCATTATTATACCATCTATTCACATTGCGTAATCCTGCTCCATGTTAAAAAAGTAACTTCACGTTATCTTCCAAAGTTAGGCTTAGCTGTACTATCTCATCGCATCGTAATAGCGTTAGCTCTCTCGCATATTGAAAACATTAAATGTTACAAATGTTGTGCATTTAACGTAAATTTAAGAATATCCATAAATATATTAACATCTTTATTAAAATAAATTTAAAAAAGCCATAATTTTAAATCTATTTGTAAGAATTATAAATATATCCTTTTTTTTTTTTCCTTCATGAAAACTGCAATGAAAACATTGTTTTTGTTTTATATTGTTATCATTATTTTGATATATGTTTAAATGCTTTTTTTGTTTATTTAAAGATTTATAATCAAAGCTATTACTACTTAAAAGGATTTATCGTATATTTTTAAAACATTTTCTTTTTGTGACTTGTTATTTTTTTGTTATTTAAAATATTGCATTTAACTTTCAGTTGTTTATAAGTATTTAAACACTTTTAGACTTTTAAAACTGCTATTAAAATTACTCTGAAATGCTTAAAACACTAAATAAAGGATTTGTAACTCTTTTTATAACGTTTTTAAAGTAAAACTTTTAAAAATTAAGTAAATATATCATAATATTTAGTGCATCTTCCATTTAAAATTAGCATTATTAATAAATAATTTCAACAATTCGTATCTTAAAAAGTTATACATCGAATACTGATAGTTTATAATGGTAGGATATTTTATGCATTAGCTTATAATATGTTGTTATAATAAATATTTTTTTCTTAAGCAAAGTATAAAAATAATTTTTACTACAATGTTTTACTCTTCAAAAATCTATCGAATTTGGATGATTTTTGTCGCAATAATTCACTATTTATATTGAAAACATCAAATTTTTAACTCCTGATAATAAAAGGTATTTGATCAGTTTTATGTTGAATGATTTGTTTTATAAATTTCTTCATTATAATATAAACAGTCGACAAGTAGTGGAGAGATATGTTTAAAATATCCAAATTGATGTATACTTTTATCCACGTTGAGATATAATATATATGTATGTAGTATATATATATATATATATATATATATTCAATAATTTATTGCAAATTAAGAAGTAGGAAATGTTATTTTAGTCCACATCAAAAGGTTTAGTAAGTTAAATCTTGTAAGCTTATATATTGAGTTATTAGAAAAACATTTCTTAAATAAGTACAACTGGATAACATAAAATAATCACACGGTAAATTGTTAATAATATCTTTTCTTATTACATATATCGATACAATTTATAGAGGTTATTGGAATCGTCGTATCAATAGTTTAAAACTATGTAATCAGACTTTTGTTATATTTTCTATTACCCAATTAACCTAAGCAAAAATAATGCATGCATATTTAATTTCTAAATATTTAAAAATTTGTCTAGACACTACCCTTAAAAATGTAGGAATTTAGATTTATATGAATTTAAAAAAAAAGCAGGATAAAAAAAAAATGAAAATTATATATAATTTCTCTACATACTATAAAATCATTCTAATAAAAATAACGTTTTGATGGGCTTTTTGCTTAATTATTTCATATAATTTAGTTCAGTTTTTTATCAGATAAATTTCTTTACAGATTTATATTAAGATCTGCATTCAAATTTTTTTTTTAGTAATAAATAAACAAATTATATGATATTATTTGTTATAATATTTATGTGGGTATATAGAGATATAAAGAGATTCAGTTAAAAACGTCATTTTGGCAAATAAAGCAATTAAATAGAATCTCAAATATTTTAAAGAGTACTAAAATTAAAATTGTATACTTTTCTTAAGTTAAAAAACATTTTATTATTAAAAGCAAATATAATTGCTTAATGTATATGTGTTTATGTATACTTATAAAATTAGCATAATCATTACTTATAAGTATAGATCAAGAAATCGTGATTTTTATAAAGTATTTTAGAATATGGATGGAATATTTACATGCTATTACAAAAGGGTTTAGTATTCTAAATGCATGCAACATTATATTATTATAGTTAATTCGTTCAACACTTTTTAAAAATGTCTGCATGTTATTTGATGTCATGTAATCAAAATACTTGTGATTACATGTGATTACCAGTACTTTAAAGGCAATTATAATGAGTTGCCTTTAAAGTGCATAGTATAAAAGTGTGTGAAATGAATAAAGTATGTAGAAAGCTTCATAAAAACATGTATGTGAACTCTATCTGCTTTAGAAGTTTATTATAAAAGCTATGTATCTAAATGCAATACAAAAATTAGCTCATTATCAAGAATCAAAGAAATTCAATGCATAAAAATATATAAAATAATCTTTCTAAAATGTCATATTGCAAATCCAGTTAATACAAATTAGAAACGTTAATGTACTAAGGAATAAATTTAAATAACATAATTCACATGAAATAGTCTATTTTGCATGTAAGACTGAATTTAAAAAAGGTAAAAAAAAAATTGGGAATTGATACTTTTCTTATTACCAGCATTATTTTTGTAGTTTTTGTACAATTACTTCTTATATTTCATACTATATTATGACAGTGATAGAAATATAAAAATTTAATGTATTAAAATCAACTATTTCTTGATATATAACAGTTTTAAATCTAGTTGTTATATTTATTGATATAAGTATTTGTGATAAAATATAAATTTAAAACGATTTTATTATAAATAAATATTTCCTGCCTTGTTATTTTCTTCCATAATTATTTAAAAAAAATTGCAATAATTAATAATTTGAAATTTGACATTTACGTATGTTAACAGTAGAAATTTAATAGTTGATTATTCAAACTAATATTTATTTATATGTTAAAATGCAAATTTTAATTTATATGATCTTTAAGTATTTATTTTTTATAGTTAGTTGCGAGTATTTTTGCTCTTTTATAAAATTAATTTTGCATAATTGCTATAACAATTTCAAGGAAAAATTTATCAATATACTTACTATTAAGATCTGAATTATATTTTGCATATAATAATAATAAAGCAATCAATGATAGAAAGAAAAAAAAAAGTAGTACATTGACACAGTGCATTAAAAGTATATTGAAAAGTATTAATATTACATCAAAAGTACATTAAAAAGTATTAATATTACATCATTTGAAAAGTATTACATTGATTGAAAGTATTAACAGCACATTGAAAAGTACATTGGCATAGTACAAAATTGAAAGAACATTAAAAAGTATTAATAGTACATTGACAACACATTGAAAAGTACTATTAAAAGTATTTATATTTAATAATTATAACTGAAAAGTATTAATATAATTGAAAGTACATTGAAATAGTTACATTGAAAGAAATTCATTACCTGAAAGAAATCAGTTTATAAATTAGCAATGGATAAAATATTTTTTTATAGTAAAAACCTTTTAAATTTATATTTCATTAAAAATATTTCTATCAATAATTATAACAATTAGATTTAAAACTGTTACATATCAAGAAATAGTTAATTTTAACATAAAATTTAATTTCTATGTTTCTATCACCACCATAATATTTCGTATTGAAATTTTTTGAAATTTGTCTTCTGTTTACTGAATTAAAAAAATAATATTTCTTTATAAGGTTAATAAAAATCATTTTATAATTTAAGTATTGTGAATATTCAAATGAAATGCAATACTTTCACTATTTTTAAAAATATTCATCAAGCTAGTTGAGAGAATTTTTTTTGTTCTTTTATAATATTAATTTTACATAATTTCTATTACAATTTCAAGGAAAAATTTATTATTATATTTACTCTTAAGATCTGAATAAAATTTTGCATATAATAATAATGAGTTAAATGAGAAATTAAAAAATAGTACATTGTTATACTACATTGAAAAGCATTAATATTTAATAATTATAGGTGAAGAATATTAATATAATTGAAAGTACATTGAAATATTTGTCTTTTTTACCAAAGTAAAAAAATAATATTTCTTTATAAGGTTCATAAAAATCATTATGTAATATAAGTATTAATTTGAATAATTCATTTGAATTTAATAATCCTAATTCTAATTCATTTGAATTTTCATCTGAAATGCAATACTTTCACGAAAAGTATTTTCAAAAATATTTATCAAGTAAATATTATAAGTAATATTGATTTGAGGAAAATACATACTAAAACACAACATGCATACTGAATTAAAGCCTTTTGTTTTGACGCTTATTTATAAATAAAATTTATTATTAAACACCAAGTATTATATTATCAAGTGCAAAAAATTGTATGATAATCGACATTATAAAAATATTATAGAAGCATTTTTCAAAATATGAGCATTATTATTTGTATAGAAATATTATAGTAATTTGCCAATTGATAGTAATTTACATATAGGAATATTGTTTTTTTTTCTTTACGTCACATTTTCACATATTTATCATTAAATTGTTGTTTTTTTCATTTGATTAATCTAGTAAGAAATTTGAGTTAACTATTTAATATGGGATTTTTTCACATTTTATTATGTTATTTCATCTATATTTAAAATTTCAAATTTCAACTTCAATGAACTATACATTAGATAATTAGATTAGGCATTAACATTTGAACTAGACATTTAATAAGAAGCATCTTAAATAATTTTCAAACATCATATTTTACATTGATTAATCATTAATCATTTCACATGGATTTTATATTAATTGATCTAGATTAGAATTGACTAGATTAATAATTTGGAAGAGTGAATATTTTACTGAATATTTTTATATAAGTTAAAAGGAAGATTTTCACTTTTAATAATAATTAGGAAGAGTATTCAAGATAGTGCTATTAATTCTAGTCTTAACTGTTTTGTATATTGAAAATTATTTATCGAAATATAGCTATTAATTATTTTTTTTACTTATTTAAGCAATTCAAAAACAACTAAATAATTTTAAATACTTTAAATTGGACAAAAATCAGAATTATTTGATCTATAAAATATTTTAGGGAAATTTTTATCAACTTGATATCTTAAATATTTACTTGCCAAATTTTATTTACCAAAAACTTATTTAAAACATATTTTGGATACTTATAAAAAAAATATTTTTACTATATTTAATATGCAATTATATGAAAAATATTCTTAATATAAGTCAAATACATTTTTTTTAAATGGAAATTATTTTGACTTAAAATCTAACATAAATTTTGAATACTTTATGATTTTTTGAAATGGAGTACTAAATTTTAACGAATACATTTGGATACATTTTTATCAATTCTAAAATGCATATACTTATTTTTCCCGAATTGAAAATAAAGAAGTTAATTTTTATGAAATCTAATCCATTTAAAATTATATAACTGCAGAAGAAATATTTTTAATAGTTTTTGGCTCCGTTTGAAATAAATTATAAGATGTTTAGATTAATCTGAATTTCAATACAGAAAACATAAACTGGAATAGAAAATCAGAGATAAAAAGGTTATTTATTTTGAACTTATTTATTATGATGAAATTTATTTATTTATACTAATTATAAGAGTAGTATTAAAAGTTTAGAAAAAAATATACTTAATAAAAGTGTACAAAACTGTTGGGCAAGACAAGTGAATCATACAGTGCTTTATTTACTATGAATTTTAGATTTATGTTAGATGATTTAAAAACATGTTCAAAAAGTAAAAAATATAGCAATAGCTCATTTTTTTAAAAAACATGTTTCAGCGTAAATAATCTATATTACATTATTATATTATAATAATCTATATTAAATTAATTCTTATGAAAGCTAATTCATTTATATTATATATAACTGCAGACGAAACCTTCTAATTGTTTTTGCTTATGTTAGAAATAAACTATCAGATATTTCTAATGTTCTGAAATTCAATATAGAAAACGTAAACTGAAGCAGAAAATCAGAGATAAAATTGTTGTTTATATTGAACTTATTTATTATGATGAAATTTATTTATTTATCCTAATTATAAGAAGTCGATTTAAAAGTTTAAAAAAAATATGCATAATAAACAAGTATAAATACGTTGGTTAAGACAACTGCATCATGCAATGCTTTATTTATTATGAATTTAGATTTATGATGATTTAAAAACATATTTAAAATGTAAAAATATAGCAACAAGAAAAGGGAATTTATTTATTATGTTGAATTTATTTATTTATTCTGATTACATGAGAAGAATTATATGTTTAGAAAAACAATACACATTATAAATGTGTATAAAATTGGGCAAGTGTGGCTCATACAATTCTTTATTTATTATGACTTTCAGATTTATGTTATGTGATTTAAAAACATATTCAAAATGTAAAAATTTAGCAACAGGAAAAGGGAATTTGTTTATCATGCTGAAGTTTATGTATTTATATCCTAATTACAAGAATAGAACTAAAAGTTTAGTGAAATAATAGCATAATGTGTTGACAAGTGGATCCTACAGTCTTTATTTATTATGACTTTCAGATTTATGTTATGTGATTTAAAAACATATTTAAAAATTTAGCAACAGGAAAAGGGAATTTGTTTATTATGCTGAAGTTTATTTATTTATATCCTAATTACAAGAATAGAACTAAAAGTTTAGTGAAATAATATGCATAATAAAATTACAAAATGGGCACAACAAGTGGAACAGTGCTTTTTATTTATTATGACTTTCAGATTTATGTTATGTGATTTAAAAACATATTCAAAATGTAAAAATTTAGCTACAGGAAAAGGGAATTTGTTTATTATGCTGAAGTTTATTTATTTATATCCTAATTACAAGAATAGAATTAAAAGTTTAGTGAAATAATATGCATAATAAAAGTATACAAATTCGTTGGGCACGACAAGTGGATCCTACAGTGCTTTATTTATTAAGACTTTCAGATTTATGTTATGTGATTTAAAAACATATTCAAAAATTTAGCAGGAAAAGGAATTTGTTTAACAGTTTATTTAATTTAAATATTAAAAGTTTATGTTTACAAAGTTGGGCATAAATAAGTGCTATTTATTAAGACATTTATGTGATATGATCTATATATTCAAAAATATACATTTTTTTTTTAAATTATGTTTCAGTATAAATATATATTTATGGAATTATTACATATTATTTCTATATATTTATAGAAATTCTCCTAAATTTTTTTTTATTTAAAAAAATCATTCATTATATGTCTTATATATTTTTAAAATTTTATAGAATATTTTTTTTAAGGAAGATGTCAATATTTTAAGAGTAAGGCCATAGTTATATATGTTCATGTTCATAGTTATACGTAAGGTCATGTTCTTCTAAAAATGATACATGGCAACGGACAAAAATAGAACACGGAAGTGGAATAAGGTAACAATGGCGATTCCTCCACCCTCACATGAGCTACCACCCCTACGCTAGATATCCACCCTCGCAAAAATAAAACGATAAAAAAAATAGCGTCCTACTAGCCCATATTACTCACTGGTGACCTTGGACATCCCGTGACTCACAACATTTAATAATTATGCCTAGTAAAAAGTAGGTCACCCAAACGGAGAGTAGCGAAAGTAGGGCGGATTAGGGGGCTTTTTGGGGAGTACGCACCCTTTATGGAGCCCCAGGCACGCGAACGGGACGCAGCGCGTGGGTGAAGTACAGTTTTTTTTATGTTATACAGTCAGAGGGGCCCACTGTGGGGATACAGGGCGGGAGTTTTTGAGAGGGTGGTAATTTTTTTTTTTATATTTTATTCAGCTAGGGATGTAGGTGTGGGGGCCCAAAAAAGGCGGAAGTATAACTAATATGTGTAAAGATTTTGTGTTTTGCAGTTGTTGGAGCAGGTTTGTTAGGTGTAATTCTGCAAACTATTTGCAATATATAATAATTATACATGATTGTGTATGTTATACAGTCTTTTAATTTGAAATTATTTTTTATAAATTTTACAAAAAATATAAACTATCTAGAGAATATTTTTATAATTGTAAATTTGTTTGGAATTGTTTCAAACCACAAGGTCATCTATTGACCTTGGCTTTAGTTGGAATAACAATAAAATTATTATTTGTTACCTAAATAAATTCAGGTAGTAAATAGCAATAGTTAAGTTTAGTAATATCAATATGAATTTATATTTTGAAATGAATGTTAATATTTGTAAAATGAATTCCAAATCTCCCAGAAAGATGTGTAATGATTCCTCGCTCTTTTACATTTTTTAATGAAAAATGTTTATAAGCTTAAATATAAATACAAATTTAATCAATTAATTAAAATATTTATCAAAATAATATTGGATTTTTATAAATCCAAAAATGAAACCTATACGAAAAAAACTTATATTTTCTAATAAATATGCATTTCTATTCATTCATTTTGTATTTTTTAACGCAAAATCTTTTAAAAATGTCTTTTTTTTTTTTTTTTTTTTAAAAAAATGTACTGATTTCATAACGAAGTTTTAACACTAGGCAAATTAATGTAAAATTCAACAATTTAGAATTCAATGTCTAATGTAATTTAATATATGGTAATAACCAAAGATCATTTTAACAACATATTAAAGTTAAAAAAATTCAACATTCAAGAAACAAAACAAATTTATTCAGATTAAATTAAATGGAAAAGATGTTATTTAAAAATTTATTTTATAATTTTTATGAATGTAAACATGAAAATATTTTTGTTGAAATTAAGAAAAAATTGATACAGAACGAAAATGATACAGAAGTACAGATTGTTCATATAATCTTCTAGATACAATGAAAATTATTATTTATTTTGTTTTGAATGATATATCTTATCAAATAAAATTAAAATAATCTTTTTAGTTTTAAAATATACATTTTAATTTCAAAATTTGTAAAAAAAAAAAATTGAAATGTTATTTGCAAAAATAAAATTACAGTTACCATTAAATTTGCAAAATATTTAAATATTTTGGATTAATAATAATAATTATTAAGCTAAATAGTACTTCATTAATAATGCTATATTTACAAATATAAATTCAAAAGAATAGTTTGCTAAAATATTGATGCGTTTAACATGGTGCAAAAAGTTGTCCTCTATATTCTCTCTAAAACAAAAGCATCCATATAACCCTAATATCCACTGCATTCTAGATTATCCGTAATATTTTCTTACGTACATAATATTTATTCACCGTTTACATGTTATAAAATGGAAACATATTTCATAAAATTCAAAACAAACCAGGTACTACACTTGGCTGAAATATTTTATTCAAATTCTACCACTGTCGGAGAAAAGTAGAGGCCCCAGTTGTCTCTTCAGAGGCATAAACAGAGGGGGATTGCTGCCTGGGAACACAGATAGACCCCTTTTTTTCCCTCCTAGTCATAGCCTACTCCCCCTCACACGCGCCGAGGAAAAAAAAAAATCCCCACCCTTTCAAACCTGACAAGCCCTACTGACCCACATTTGAGTGCCAGCGATGGCCTTGAAATTTAAATTTCACATGAGCTCATGCCGCTATGTGCATCATCCATGTTTCAAAAAAAAAGATTGTGAGTATTTATTATCCTATATTTTAGATAATTATGTTTCTGTCGATATTTCTGAAATATTGCGATTCGATTATCAAATGGGATAATCCATAAATCCCTTAGTAAAATTTATTTTTGCATATATATATATATTCATGTACATATAAATGCCCTTGAAAATAATTTCAAATGTATATAATTTAACTTATTATTTGATACTTGTTTTAGTGATATTTATTATTCATTAAAGGAGAATTTCAGAAAAATTTATATTGCAATTGGGATAATCTGAAAATAAGGATAATGATAATTTTAGATAATGACATGAGTATAAAATAGTGATATATGAAAAATTTTAATGATATGATTTAATTTATATATTTGTTACCATATATTTTAGATAAATATGTTTCGTCGATATTTGCTAAAATAGCAATTCAATTAGATGGGACGTTAATTCCACAGTAAAAACATTTCTTGCATATATATGTACATATAAATGTCCTTGAAAATAATTTCAAATGTATACATTAGTTTAATATATTATTGTTTGGTTCTTGCTTTGTGATATTTATTATTCATTAAAAGAAGATTTCAGAAAAATTTCATATTGTACTTGTGTAATCTGAAAATAATGATAATGGTTATTTTAGATAATGATATGAGTATAAAAATATGATATACGAAAAAGATTTTAATGATATGATTTAATTTATTTATATATATATATTAGATAATTATCTTTCTGCCGATAGTTGCTGCAATTGCAATTCAATTGTCAATTGGGACATAAATCCCATAGTAGAAAATATTTCTTGCATATATATATATATATATATAATATATAATAAATGTATTGAAGATAGTAATGGAGTTTAATTTATTATTTGACTTGTTTTGTGATATTTATCATTCATTATAGTAGATTTCAGAAAAAATTTCATATTGAAATTGTAATCTGAAAATAATGATAATAGTAATCTTAGAAAATGATATGAGTATACAAAATAATAAGTTTTTAATGATATGATTTAATTTATGTATATATTTAGTGAGTATTAATTATCTAGAGTCATATTAATTGAAGTATAATGTTCTTTGAATTTACTTTTTTTCTAAAATAAAGCACCTATGAAAAGTATTATTCGTCAAACTTACAATAATGTCATATTTATCAAATAATATCAAAAAAAAAAAATATAGAAAACTTTTTAATATTTTTAATATTAATTGTAAAGGAAGGCTTCTCTATAAAAATTGAAAATATATTATTATGAAAAACAAATGAATTATCAAATAATATAGTGAAAATAATTTTGTTTTTGTTTAATAACAATCTATTCTTTTTTGTTGAATTATTGATGGTCATAAAATTGTAATTTTGATCTATAGGAATTATATATTGAACATTATAGGGATATTGTATTGAAAGTTTGATTGATTATATTATATAGGATATTATAATGAAAGTTTTTACATTTAACTATGATTAAAATAATTTTAGAATATTATAAGTAAATAAAAGAAATATTTGTTTTTTCATAATGTTTGTCAAACATTGTTTAAAAGTACATTTTTATATAAAGTTTCATATGAAGAATCTTCGTATAATTTATGATTTAAATTTTTCAAGATTTACTTTAAATTTTGAAATCTTATTTTAGGATTAATATATTTTAAATGCATAATGATTATTACCTTCTTACACTTCATATATTATTTTTTTTAAAAAAAGATGCTGATTTAATTTATTTTTCATTCCTAATGTCGAGGATTTTATTATATTGAGAAATTATATTATTATACAGAATGATTATATTATTTATAAATGCAATAATTAATTATGTTTATTAATAGAAATGAATTTAAAAAAAGCAGAAATTTGTTAATTTTTAACCTTTTTAAGGAAATAAAATTGTCTTATGATTTTTTCAAATGTCTCTTTTAATGTTAAGAAAGATATTATATGATACTGAAATGTAAAAGAGAAATTATTTATTATATTTAGAAAATAATTAGGGAAAAATTTTACTATACAATTAATCTACTTCTGTTCCATCAAAATGAAAAAGCATTTGAATTTCTTAAAATAGTTTTCACTTAATACACAATTTAAACGATATATACTTTTTAAATCATATAACAAATACAATTTATCAGATAAATAGAAATAAATTAATAGCAATATATGAAGAAAGTATAATTAGTGGGTATTATATATAAAACTATCTATATAAGTTTTTATATTTCTTATTTAATATATATTCTATTAAAAGGAAAAGATTAAATTAACCTACAATTATTAAACTTTAACCATCAATAATGTTTTTTAAAAAGTAGCTATATTATTTATATAATAATAATAGTCTAATAAACTTTGTAATAAAAATCTATGCATTATAATTCAATACTTCAATCTTGGAATTTATTGAAAATTAGAATTTGCTAGTCAGAGCAATTGCAAATCTTTTTGTTTACATTCTTGCAAACAAATAAATTTGTCCTCCTTTTTTAAAATTAAAATGATAAATGTGAAAATTTTTTAGCTGCTATGACTAAATTATATCGTCAACTATTAAGGTATTAGAAAACATTTATGTATATTAATTATATAAATGCAAAATATTATTCATGCTCAACTTTAAAATTTCTATGAAAATATAAATTTCATAAAGCAGTTTTGCAAATACTTTAATGCTGTCACTTAAAAAAGAAAACTTATCTTTTGAAAATATTTATTTGCTTATTTAAAATTATATTCACATTTTTCATGTTATTTCATCATTGTTTAAAATTTCAACTTCAATGAATTACTTCGTAACATTATCATTATTATCATTACATCATCTTCATTAGTTAACTAGATAATTTGACTAGACATTAACATTTGAACTAGACATTTCATAAGAAAGTATTTTAAATAATTACATATCAGATTTTACATTGATTAATATTAAAATAAATTCAGATTAATGATTGTTTCTGAATATTTTTAACAAGTTCTATATAAAATTTCAATTTTAATAATTAGAAAGTGTAAGCAAGATTGAGCAATTAGTTGTAGTCTAAACTGTAGTTTGTTTTTAGATTTTTATTTAGAAAATTATCTATCAATTATTTATTAATTGTTTTTTGATTTATTTTAGTATTTTAAGAACAACTAAAGATTTTAAATACTTTTTAATTGAATAAAAATCAGAACATTTAGTACATAAAATATTTTAAAGAAATTTTTATCAATTTGATATCTGGAAAAAATATTTACTTGCCCAATTTTATTTACCAAAAAACTTATTTAAAACCTATTTTGGATACTTTTAAAACAGAATTTTTAAATGTTATTATATAAAAATATTCTTACTACAAAATGTCAAATAAATTTTTTGTTTTAATTTAATGGAAGTATTTCTGGCTAAAAATCTGATAGTAAAAATAGCTTTAAAATATTTATTTTCTTATTTAAAATTATATAATTTTTATCAATCATCACATTTATTTTTATGTACAGATTTTATAGCTTTTGAAACACAAACATTGCTGGAAAATTATTTATGTTTTTGCATTTCTTTTCCATAATTCTTGTAGAAAAAAAAATAGCATAATAATATTTTATTAGAAAATTCAGTTTTTTTAAAACTATAGTAATCATATATATAACTCTAATCAAGCCAATAATTACGTTTCAAATATTTATAATTTTTCCTATATTTTTTGTTATCATTAACTTCGAGAAGATACTTTGATGAAAGATATTAATGTGAAAAGCAGAATATCATTATTGCAATATTGCTGAAAATAAAATTTTTGTTCTTGCAATAAAAAGCTACAAATTAATACTTTATAAAGTATTCAAGGTTCCATAGCTTTTTGGAAATCTACTTTTTCATCCAAATTCAACATAAAGTATTTCTGTGATGTCAAAATTATAAAATAATTTAAATTTTGAAGTATTTTTTTAATTTATTTCGTATTAAATTAATTTATTTAATATTTTTGGGAATACGAATGCGTTCTTTATTACTTTATTCAAAATTATTTTATATTTCTATATAAAAATTTCTTTATTAAAAAAGAAAATTAAAGTAAAATATTTCATTTATTTAGCAATTCAATTTTTTAAAAATTGTTATAAAAGCATAAATAATTATTTATTATTTTCAATTTATATATATGGTGTAATCAGAAATTTAACTTTAATGTCCAACTTTCAATCCTAAATTTTCTTTCATTTCAACATCTAAAAAATTATCATTTTAACATCCCCATTATTACTGTTATTTTAATAATTTAATATATCTGTTAACTTTTTTCAAATAACTGAATTAATTAACATAAAATATAAATTAGTTTAATTTACAAGGAATCTTTATTTTTATATATTAATGATTCCTTAAACAATAAAAAATATTGATGTGGTTCAAAAATATTATTCAGGGGTTTTACTCATTATAACATATTTTTTACTTTCAAAAACATTTTCACATTATAAAAATAAATCCTTTACAATTATGTTTTGTGTTAAACAATGCAATAATTAATAATGATTTGAATGGAATTAAATTAATTATTAGAGTGTAATATACAAAATAATTAATACACGCCTCATAAAATATTATTTAAACTTTATAAGGATCCAAAAATCCCCAGTTAATCATACTTAACCATTACAAAATAATTAATTGCTTTATCTACATTATTCTGACAACTGTATCTGATACTTTCTGCTTTACTTGTATATTAGTAAGAAAACAATATGTACAGGGAAATATTTCAGTTGGTTAAGTTTTTGCTATAAGGAAGAAAACCAAAAAACTATCAGGTTACAATGATCTCAATGATACAGATATATTATTTTAGTATTTTTCTTTTGAAATATATGTTTAAAATTTTAGAAGATACCATATTTTTAAATTTGTAAACTATGTTAAATAGTAAAAATAATTTGTTATGCAATAAGAATATCCAGGCATTTTAACTTTCATTTGTTATTCTTCTTTATTATCTCATTTGTGCTCATTTTAAATTCGATTTTTACTATTTCATTTAGTGTAGTCATAGAAAAATATCCAGTTCATAAAAAAAAAAAAATGATAAAATAATCCTAATTATAATTAGGATTAATAGTAAGCAGTATATAATGCTATATTTTAAGTATAGCATTATATATCCTATTTAATAAAAATTATATTACATAAATATTATTGTTTTTTATATTTTTAATGTTAAATTCAAATAATTCTAATCAAATGCATTAAGTATTCCTAGAATCAAACATTTATTATAAATTATTAAAAAGAAAATAAATATTTTCATATTGTTTTATTATAAATAAAATTACGTTGTTAATCAACTTCATAAAATATTTGTTTTTATTATCAGAAAACTATTTATTTTAAAATCTTTATAAAAGAGTTCATAACATTGAAACAATTGAATAGTTAATAAATGTACATATTTTAAAATCTTCCATAACTTTTGACCATATTTTGTTATTGTCATATAAACTAAAATAATAATTCTTCTAAAACCTATTGTAAAAAGTGAAATATTTTTTTTGTACAAATATTTAATTTAATTTAAAATCCTTAATGCTGAGTGTTTTACTTTATTCTTTAATGAAAACAAATTCTAGACAAATTAAGATTTTTAAAAATATAAAAGTTATCTTCGTTGCATTACTGATTTTAATTAAACAAATTTTCATCATAATTATTATATTATAAAATATGTATAAATAAGTTTAATTTAATAATTAAATAAGTTTAATAAATCTAAAGAATTTTTTGAAGCATAAACTTGTAAGCAGACCAGAAAATGACATTTTATGCGAGAAACAAAACAATTTACGGCTGGCTATCTCAAAGTCATTCCGTGACAATTCGTTGAATTGCCGAACAATTATCTCATCGCAAGTCTTTGTTGATGAAAAAAATTAATTAAACTGAATAATAATTAATTTAGTTCATGATGGAAAAACAATTATTTATAGATATCATTTTAATATTCATAAATTTCTGATGATTAATTGAAATAGTTACTACATCAATAACTAATAATACTTACAATATTCAAAAAATGAATATGAACAATTACTAGAAACTTATAAAAGGAGTAGGGCAGAAAGTAGGTAGGATTAGTAATTTAATTAGTAATAAGTTTTGTAATTTTATGAAAGAACAAAAAAATAGCATATGTAAGTGAAATATACATATTATTTACTATCAAGTGCAGTTGTAAATTTTAATTTGAATTATTTCTATTTCTAGAAATGCAATAATTTTTTATAAATAATAAATATATAAATAAATCAATTAATTTGATTTTGATAAAAAAAAAATTGAATAAATATTTAAAATTTTTTTTTACATTGACTCATTTTCATATATGTTAGAATATTTTTAACACTGCAACAAATTATTGAATTGAAAATTATTTCATTTAACGTATTTTTCTCAAATAAATTTATTAAATATAAAATACTTTTATAAATGTATATTTTTTAAATTCTAAAGATAAATTCAATTTATTTCAAAACATGTTACATACCTATTAACTTACAAAAATGCTTTAAAAAATAATTCCATGTAGTTTCTCAACAAAAATTTAAAAAAAAAAAAAGATAAAGAATTTGTAAAATAAAAATTTGACAAATAACTCTATTTATATAACTGAACAATTAACGTAAAATAACACAAAAAATAGTCGAATATAAAATATTTTTTGAAAACATTTTATTATTAACATTTAAAAGAAAATTCCTAATTAATGTTTATTTGAAATATTTTAGATCATTAACACATACATATAATGACTGTTTTTAAAAATTGATTTAATTTACTATTATAAAAAATTCTTTTTTTTTCAGGATAAAATGAATAATTTAGATAAACAAAATTAATGATAATATAAGAAATCGAAATGATTACAATTCCATTTTTAAAAACATTAAATTATAGCAAAATATTTCAATGTTATTTATAAGATTTTAATTTTAATTTATATACATTATTAAGAAATTTAAAGAAAATATTTAAGGTTTTAATAATTACCTAAATTACATAATATAACCTATTAAATTGCAAAACACACACACACAAACACACATATATATATATGCCCTTTTTAGTCTATTTGCCAATTTTAAATAATTTGGTTAGAATAAAATGGTTAAAATTGAAAAGAATTATAGTTTTTAATTTGAAAAAGATTGCAAATTTCAAATTAAATGTAGTTTGCAAGTCAGGTTAGGTGAAATATTTACTTATTATTCCTTCAAACATTTCATATATTAACATACATCATTGAAAAATTGCTGATTTATTTTAGTTTCTGGTTAAAATAACTCATTATAGATTTTTATCAAATATAAGTTCACTCATAAGATAGTATTTTTTATTTTTAATTTAAATTTATTACATATTATTTAGTTAATAATAAAAAAAATAATAATATTTGAAATAATATGTCATGTATGCACATTAATTTAATAAAATAGTTGTTATATGTTGTTTGAAAATTTTCTAATTAAAATTTTTTGAACTAATCTTCATTTAGGTTGTTCTTTTTATGCATAATTTGTATTATATGCATATATATATTTTATATAATTTTATTACATCTTAAAAATTTTTATGTTATAAATTTTCTATGTTATATTTTTGTAACTATACAAAACCAATTTTTCTATACAGTTTAAAAAATTGGAAGTAAATACAAACTGTTAAATTGTAAATATATTATTTTTGTTTGGCATAGCACAATCTGGCTGTTGTGTCATTAAATGTGAATCATTCATTTAAATTTTTATTCTTTATGCACAAAAAAGTAACATCTCATTTATATGAAAATAGTTGCACAATTGTTTTTTTTTGAACAAACATTTTTATACATAAAATATGAAATGGTCTGAAATATGCAATTTGAAAATCAGAATGTTTTTATTTCCAAATTTTTGATTGTTAAGATAAATGATTCCATAGAAATTTTTATTTCACGAAAAATATTTTGAAAATTTACTTTTGAATTTCTTGCTTTTTTGAAATAAAACATTGTACATTATTTTTCTTTTTCTTTGAGAAAAGTTTATGTAGTTATGTAAAATGGTTAAGTAACAAGCTAAACGGAATGATAGTTATTTTAAGAATTGTTCTAAGAAATAATTTTCATCATTATTAATCATATAATTATTTTGAATAATAAGATTTTTTCAAATAAATGCACGTTTCTAAAGTGCTCCATATAATGAGAAATTATCCATAACATAATCATAACTTGAAAAATTGACATAAACCATATTTAAAACATTTGTTTGGTATATAGAAAATCTTTATTATTTTTATTTATTTACTTAATAATGAAGCCTATTTATAATATATTGGTAATAATAAAGGGGATTTTTTTCTTCTTGTGAATATTGAAAATATTTATAGCTACTGATAAATATTATGAACTATTTCACAAATGATATATTTGAAAACAATCCAAAAATTTTTGGATGTATCCATCAAATTAATTTTAATTTTTAATTAAAGTGTCATTTATTGAAGAGAAAATTTTCATATTTTCATTCATTAGAAATAAGTTTCAAGTTTAAAAAAATTATTTACATTTTTTCTGTTTTTAAATATCAGTCAATTTTTCCTCATAAGTTTTAATTTTAATTTACTTTCATTTGGAAATCCCAGTTTTTGTATTGGTAATATTGGTAGGTATGTCACACATTTGTTACTTGAATATAACAAATACTGGATTTTGATGTCAATATTAATATTATTTGTGCTGAAAAGTAGTAGTGAGTGCTATTTTTTCCATTTTGAATTGTTAAATTATTCAATTGAATAGCTATTTTTTAAAATCTACATAAATTTATGTACTTTATATTTTTTACGTAAAATAAATTTAAATTATTGCTATTAAATATATGGATATTGTTTTGGTTAGAGTGTATCAGTGAATGTCCTGGATCACTTTTAACGTTTCTTATTGGTTTTTATTTTTTCTTAAATTTCTTTCACTAACTAATAATTATATAATTATTTATATTGGGTTTAAGTTTTCTTTTCTATTCTTAGTATAATTATTAAATAATTTATGGGTAACCTGTATGTCAACCCAGCTGATTATATTTTTCTTATTTAGTTTATTTTTATGGGGTCTATTAACAATACCCATAATTTTACCCATAAAATTAGGGCGTTGTTTTGGGAAGTGAGGATTTTTCATGTCCTTGATCACTTTCAATTTTGTTTGTTTTTTTTGCCACTTAAACTTTACCTTAAATCTAGAAAGTGCCAATTTTGAATATACGAGAAATGGTAATTTTTTTAATTTCTTTCACGAAATTTTGCACATTTTATTTCATAAATACTACATTTTAACACCGTTTTAATTTTTAATTTTCAATAAATGTTTAATTTTAATTTATTTAATAACATCTAAATATAAGAATCAACAATAAAAAGAAAAGGACAATTACAGTAAGCAAGAAATAAATTTATAACTGACAATGCTTCATAAAATGGCTTTGTATTATGCATGAAAATTAATTGCACCTCTATAAAACAATTTAAATGCCCTCTAATAAAATTTCGTGTAAAATGAATAAATTCCGTGCTCTCAAATAAAAATTATAAATCAAATCCCTTTTCCCACCTACTTTATAAGAACACCTTTTAATTTTTATACCCCCTTTTGAAAAGGAAGAAAAATTAAACCATGTTTTATCTCTAAGACAGCAGACTCATTAAAAAAAAAAACCTTGATTAATATTACACTAAAAATTCCGACCTACTTTCTTCATACATACGTAGTACAAAAAAAAAAAGAAAAGAAAAACAAATAAATAAAGTAGGGCCTTTAAGAAAACCTGAAAGAGCACATACTAAAAAAAAAAAAAAAAAAAATTTCTCTTTTTTTTCTTTTTGCACCTTCTCTTCATTCTACAAGGTGAGAGAAATATAGAGTAAACGTAAAAGAGGAAGAAGAAGAAGAGAAAAAGAGAGATTTCATAGCTCCCATCCATCATCCGGATGTCTGATCCTTCTCATATTCACGTCTCTTCTCTTTCCATCACCCTCCAACAATCCCTGTCATCTTGGGCATCTTTTTTTTTTTTCACTCTGGCACGAGGCTCTCTTCTTGCAGCAGTACTTTTTCGCTCATGAGAAGCCTTGCTGTACTTTCACGCAAGGAGGGTGGTGGGGGTGGAGGTTTTTCTTACTCACCCCCCTTTTTTAGTATGACGTGAAGATAGGGGGCTTGACAACATAATTTCTGGTAGGTTTCTGTTTCGGCGCGAGACGTGAAAGTTCGGTAACCCATTAAATGCAAAAAAATGTCAATATCGCCTTATCTAAGCATGAAAACATAGGCTCACTCGAAGCGAGTGTTTTAGAACACTTTATACCTAAAGATGACGGGATGGGAAAGTTGTGAATTTTTAAATTCATTTGTTTTCTATTGTCCGTTGGATTTTTTTTATGTCTATAATGTGTAGAATATTTGCAGCTATATTTTATAGATTTTTTGAGTGTATTAATTTTTATAACATATAGTAGGGGATATATTTTTTAAATAATAATATTAATAGTTTTAACAATTACTGATGTTTTTTAAAAAAAATTATTAGAATTTGGGATGTTTCTTTTTTTAAATTTATTTGTTTTTCGTCATTATCAATTTTTTTTTAAAATTAATTACATTTCTTCAAATTGTTTAATTTTTTGAATGGGTCAATTTTTACACTGGAATAAATTATTATACATTTTTTAAAAATTAAAATATTTATTTCAAAAATCCTTTAAATTTAAAATTTGGAAAATGTGTATTATATTATAATTTAAATCAAAAATTTTAATTTAAAAAAAATTATTTAATATACATTTTATAAAATAATTAAATTTTTTTAAATTTAAAAAAAAATTTTTTTTTAAAAAATAATTTTTTTTGTTTTAAAAAAGCACTTTGAATACTAATAATATTAAAATAAACTTCAAAAAATACAATTTTGACATATGCATTATTGATTTGATGAATAGTATATGAAATATTCTTTGATTTAAATTATTTTTGTAATAATTTAAATATGAATTATATTTATTGAATTTGTTTTTAATATCTTTGAAGAACTGCATTTTTTGTATAATTCAATGATATATTTTTTTCTCAAAAACATTTAATTCAAAATATTTTTCACTATTATTTTATTTGATGCTTGTTTTCATATTTTTCTCAATTCATTTCATTAATTTTTTAAATGATATTTTGAACGATATTTCTTTATTTTGTTTTTAATGTAATTTTTATTTAATATGATGAGTAAATAATTATCTCTTGTGTCTCTCATTTAATGTACATCTTTATAAATCTTCTCTCTTGTATATCTATTATCTCTCTTACCTCTCTTTGTATTTATTAAATAAATATCTGTAATAAATTATATAATTTCAGATATTTTCATAAAAAAGAATAAAATTTAGAAATCAACCATTAATAATTTTTTTTTTTAATAAAAAAATATAATTGATATGCTTATCATTTCCATCAGTAATTAAAATACTTATTAATATTTTCATTTTATGAGTTATCAAGAATTTATTTGCATATTATTATTATTATTAATAAGTTTAACTGCTCATGATGCTAAAATGTAAATTATTACTTTTAAACATTTTTTCATTTTGTAAACAAATACATAATAATAATATATATATGGTATTAAATACAGTATTTCATTATCATTGAATTCTTATAGAAACACTATTTTCAATTAAAAAAAATAAATATAAGAAAAATGATGTTATGTAGTTATTAAATTAATAACAAAATTTACGTCAATTTCTCGAATTAAATTAATTTGTATATTTAAAATTCTTATTATTAAATATCTTAATGCCTTATATGTTGTATTATATATCTTAATGTCTCAAAATATATTACTTTTTAATGTTCAAAATTTATATTAAATTTAAATTATTCCATGATAAATTTAAATATTTTATTTTATTAATTACAGATTTATGTTAGTTTAATGTTAAATAGTATGTTTATTATAAAAATAAACAACGCAAGTTAAATTTTTTTTTTAAAATTTGATGCTAAACAGAAAAATCAATATAATGCGAAAAAAAAATGTTATGAAAATTTTCCTAACATTTCCTAACAATTCATAAGCTTCATTCATTTTCATAATTTCATACCCATTACACATAATAATCTATAGATTGATCTTAAAGATAGATAGTTTCTAAATAGCTAACAAATAAACCATATTGCTTAGCTGTTTAGAAACTATTTAAAAGCTAAGCATTTATTTGAACCCTCTTCAAAGTCATTTAAATTAAAAATAAAGTTTCATTAATAAATTTCTGTTACACTATATGATAAATATATCATTTTTAGTTCTTTCAATATAAAATTTTTTATTAAATTATACACATTAAATTTCATTCTAAAATATATTCCATAGTTTAACAAGTATCAAATTTAGACACAAGTTTTAAATAAGATTTTGAAGCTTCATATTACGAATTACAGTCTTTTTATTCTTTTTATAAGATGCAATATTATCATGTTATTTAAATGATTCGAAATGTAATTGATTTTTATGATATGTATAATGGTTATATTATAATATTTATTTGATATCGGATTTATTTATCTTCTTTAAGATATATGATACCTTTAAGATAACGTTTAAATGCAAATTCATTTTTTGAATTACGATATTCTAACAAATATGGTACAAAAATTTTAATATAATTCAAACTAGGCTGACACATAAAACAATTTTCACCACAACCACAAATATTAAAAAATATTTAGAGATAGTACATTACCTGAAAAAAAACTACAAACGAAATGCCTACATTTAACTATAACTGGATACCATAAACAAAGTGAGAACCTCTACAACAAATAACATTTAGTTTCTTACAAGCAAATCGCTTTTATCGATTGAATTATCGCTATGTTTTAACAAATATGGTACAAAATTGATAATATAATAATCTAGGTTGATATATGAAACGGTTTTCACCACAACCACAAATACTAAAAAGCATTTATAGATAGTACATTACCTGAAAAAAACTACATAAAAGCCTACATTTAACTGTAACTTTACACCATAAACAAAGGGAGACCTCTACAACAAAGACGTTGTGAAGCTTCATGTTACGAATTGAAATCACTTTATTCTTTTTATAAGATGAAATATATCAGAATACTTAAATATGTTCGAATTGTTTTCATTTTTAGTATTTATGGCATATAATGGTATATTATGTGATATGTTTTGAAATCGTTGAGTTTTATTTATCTTTCTTTAAGATATATATATATGTTATATTTACGTTATCTTAAAAGTATAATATAATGTTTAGATGCAAATTCCTTTTTACCTATTGAATTACAGCTATTCTAACAAATATGGTACAAAAATTGTAATATAACTCATAATTCAAAAATAGGCTGATACATAAAACGGTTTTCACCACAACCACAAATACTAAAAAGCATTTAAGATAGTACATTACCTGAAGAAAGCAACATAAAAGCCTACATTTAACTGTAACTTTATACCATAAACAAAGTGAGACCTCTACAACAAATAGCATTTTAGTTTCTTACTGTGGATGATCATAATTAAAGAACGTTGTGAAGCTTCATATTACAAATTGAAGACTTTTATTCTTTTAATAAGATGCAATATTTCTTGTCATTTAAATACTTTACAATTGTTTTCTTTTGATTTTTATGATATATAATACGTTATATTATAATATTTATTTTATATCCGATTTATATCTTCTTTGAGATATATTATACCTCTTAAGATAACGTTAAATACAAATTGCTTTTTACCGATATTCTAACAAATATGGTACAAAAATTGTAATATAACTCATAATTAAAACTAGGCTGATACATAAAACGGTTTTCACCACAACCACAAATGCTAAAAAGCATTTAGAGGCAGTACATTACCTGAAAAAACTACATAAAAGCCTACATTTAACTGCAACTTCATACCATAAACAAAGTGAGACCCTCTACAACAAATAGCATTTAGTTTCTTACCGTCGACGACCATAAACCAAAAACATTTAATAGCATTACCCAAAAACACGATTAAACTCAACACTGAAGTATTGATGATACATAAAAAAAGAAATAACTTAGACCCTTATAGAAAAAAAAAGGAAAGAAATAGAGAAATAGATTTACTGTACTTAAACTACGGCTACTAAGCAGCCAAAACAAGTCGTTTGATTTTTATCACAAACCCAAGTCAATGTAGAATATTCGAAAATACTAAAATTCTTAGCGCTGTACCTTCTGTTAACAGTGTTTATCAGTTGGCTTTGAATGCATTTTTCATCCCCGCTTTTTTACTGATTTTATTTTTGCCGTCAACATTGAAAAAGTTTTTAGAAGAAATCGATATTTCTTCCAAGACATAAGAACGGCGAAAATATTTGGAAAGATAAGACAGAGAGAGATACATAAAATGCGGTGTGTGAAGTGCATTTCTGTTATTTTTTAGCTGTTTTGCGCGATGTCGAAACAATGTTTTAAGTTTTCGAAAAATATCAGGAATAGGAAAAGAATGTGTTTTTCCACGACGATATCTTTTAAAAATAGTAGGGTATAAGAATTTTCTTCTTCTTATGAAGTGTTTTTTTTTTTTGTGAAGTATGTCTTTTGAAAGGCTCGTCTTTTGTGGTGGAGTAGTGTTATGATTTAAAATCAGAGCAAAGAGGGTTTTACAAGAATGATCAATTGCGTTTAAGATAAGTGGTATATTTAAATCAAAGTTTTATTAAAAGTTTTATAAAATTTATAAAAAAAAATTGTAAAAAAATAAATAAATAAATAAATAAATAATAATAACTTTCTGAATATAAATGAACATAATATATATATTTTTAAATTTTTAAATTTTTTATTTTTATGCAATTAGAAGTCTGTTTATGATAATAATGTCAAACGGTGATAACAAAGTTCAAATAAAAACTTAAAAATATGCTTTTAATTTTATGCAATGCCTCCTATCAGCTCACTCTCTCCTATATATATCTTGTTCAAATTTTCAAATCATTCATACTTTTTTATTCATCCACTCAAGCTCAAATACATTTTTTTTTTTGAACTTGTAATGGATGACACTGATGTTAATACAGTCTTTTCAAATATTAATTCAGTAATTAAATTTAATTAATTAATTTTAGTTTTTTTTTAGATTTAAGTTGTATATATCTACCAATAGATGGCGGCAGTTAAACTTAAAAAATAAATGTAAATTATTTATAAAGGACTTTCTGCAATAGAGTGAAAAAAAGTAGGGATTGACTTTAAAATTTTTTTATATATATTACTTGTTTTATATTTAATAAGTCGTACATTTAATTTAAATTATTTTCCCCTGTCAATTTATATTTTTTTATCACACTTAAATCAAATAGTAAATTTAACATATATCTTGTGCTATAATATTTATTTTATTTTCTATCCTTTATAAAATATTTTAATTATTATTAGCGAAATTATTAAGCTTTAAATTTAGGAATAATGCCTAATGTTAGTTTTGTATAATTAATTCAGTTGATCATATTTTTGGATAAAAATATAATACAAATATAAGATAAATAAACAATATATTTTCCCAAATATTATATTCTACAAAAATATTTTGTAAACTTTTGTGAAAAAATATTTTATATTACTAATTTTTAAAATCACAAAAATCATGTAGCTATTAAAAATAAAATTTAAAATAAAAATAATAAATATTAACATTAAATAAAAATGAACACAAAGTTAATATTTTAAAGAATTTTTTTAATTTATTGATAAAATTAATTATGTGTACTTTTCTAATTATCCCTAAAAAATAACGAATTGTTTTTATATAAATTTAATTAATATTGTTATAAAATACTGGTATAAATTTCCACACATAATTAATCCTTTTAACATAATTTTATAAGAATAAACATTTCTTTCAAAAGTTTAATTTAAGTAAATTTATAATATTCATAAAAATATTCATTTTAACTTATTTTATAGCTTGATTTGATGACATCAATTTGATTATAATAGAAAAAAATATTCATTATTTTAATGAAATAATTATTTTTATATAAATAATACATATTTCCTTCTCCATCTCAAATTTCATTTCACTGAGTATTAATTCAAAATGTATCCTTGCTATACATCGAAATTTTTATGTATTAATTTTTAAAAATTTCAATTACTTGAGAAAAAAAAAAAAAAAAAAAGATTTATCGCGAATACTCTAAAATTGCATTTCCTGAAAGAGAGAAATTTATCTTTTTACATTTTCCCATCGAGATATAGTAAATGTAATTATGAAAGATAATTCTGATTCCATGATGAAAATTCTGAAATTGAGATTTGCATTATTTGATCACTTTTTTTGCAATTCTAAACCTCTCTCTCCTCTTTTAAAAAGAAATTGGAATTAATTGAGTCAGCTCCCGTTCCATTAAAATATCTCTGATCTGGAAAAATCTTCTTTTTTTTTTTTTGCTACTACATTTCCATTTTCAATTCCCAAATCTCAATCCTCCTTCTAAACTCTAATAGCTAATCTCCAATGCAATTATTTAAAATTCAGCTCCAGTATACATAAATGCAAAAATATCAAAGAGAGAGTCTCGCGTAAACTCACTTTTAAAATCAATACTAATTAAAATCAGTTTCTCTCAGCAAGAGTTGAGCTTCCCTTAAATGCAATGCTGAATTTCAAATGAAATGGAAGACCGTCATACCAATCAATACTTTTATCCAAAATGAGTTATACCAAAAAAAAAAAAAAAAAAAAAGAACAAGTAAAATAAAAATTAAAGAAGAATCTTTTTAAAAATAAAAGAAAAAGAATCTTTTTGAGCATGCTCATTAATATAATTTCTTTTCCACCAGAGCAAAAAAATTATTCTAGTACTTTATCAGAGCATTAAGACGACGACGAACTTAAAAGATTAATTGCATTCGAAATTACCTTCCATTTTCGTGTAGTATGTGTGTGTGGACATCAAACATTTAAGATAGTGCAATATTAATGAGATGCAGATAGTCCAAAGTCTTTTTACTTCGATAATTATAAAAATTGGTAATGTCTTTCCTCAAACTTAATCTCAAGACGAAGATTGGAATCTTTACATCGTGCTAGAATGTCCATTATCCATCATAATTTTAAAAAGTTGGTCCAGGGTGCCATTTTGATCATATTTTCAATTACCAAAATTCGAAATTTTCATAAGACATTGCTGTTTAGGGATTTCTGGCACCATTATCTTTGAGATAGGCTCAGAATTTTCGTTCCAATTTTTTCCCTCCTTTTCAAACACGAGATAAAAATTTATCGAATAATCCATTATCGTTTAGTACAGTATGTGATAATTGATAGATTAAGGCGTGACAAATTAGTTTGCTTATGAAGCATTTTAAATTAATGTCTGATGCTGATAGTTCTAATTTATCGGATTACAATCAGCACATTTCCAGGAAACTATTAACTGGTAATCAGTATGGAATAAAAATTTCAAACATGACTGTTTTTTAGCTGATAAAATCTAATTAAATGTGAACACGAAATTTGATGTTCCTTATTATACTTTGGAATATTGTAGAACAGCATATTTTGAATCAAATGTGTTTAAATAAAGAACATATATTAATATTACAATCAAATAATTTGTTATAACTTTTTAACTTAAAAAAAATTATATTCATACTTAAATAAAAATTGAAATGACTAACAATATTTTTACAAAGAGTACATGATTTCTTAGCTTCCTTAAAAAGGACTTTGATTACTTGCGTTTATATTGATGCATTTATTATTTTTAATTAAATATGTACATGAGTCATTTTAAATTAATGTCTGATGCTGATAGTTCTAATTTATCGGATTACAATCAGCACATTTCCAGGAAACTATTAACTGGTCATCAGTATAAAATAAAAATTTTCAAAACGTGGCTTATTTTTAGCTGATAAAAACTAATTAAATACAGTGAAGTTTTAATATTCATTATTATCTTTTGGAATATTGTGAAAACATATTTTGAATGGAATGTTTTTAAATAAATAATGTAATAAAATTAATTAATAGAAATTTCAAACAGGGCTGATTTTTAGCTGATAAAAGTTAATTAAATACAGTAAGAATGAAATTTAATGTTCATTTTTGTATTTTTATTATATTTTGTAATGTTGTAGAATAGCCTTTTTTGAATCAAATGTGTTTAAATAAAGATTGTAATAAAAAAATTATATATGTTTTATTTTGAAAAATAATTTGTTATAGGATTTTTTAAACTTTGATTAAAAAATTATATTCATAATTAATAACTAAATATAAAATTGAATGAATATTTAACAATATTTTTATGAAGAGTACAGGAGTTCTTAGCTTCCTTAAAAATGACTTTGATTACCTATGTTTATATTGATATATTTATTATCTTTTTAACTAAGTTATGTATTATTATTAACTAAAGAGCATTATTTTTATTTAAGTATTTGTATATGAACTTTTTTTTTTAAAAATAATTATATGCCTGATGCTTATAGTTCTAATTCATGGAATTTTACAATCAGGAAAAACTATTAATTGATCATCAGTATTGAGAATAAAAATTTCAAATGTGATTGATTTTTATTATGATAAAAGTATACAGTGAGCATGAAATCTCAATAGAATCATTGTTATATTTTTTTGTAATGTTGTGAGTACAGCATATTTTGTATCAAATACGTTTAAATAAAGAATGTAATAAAATTAATATAATTATCAAATAATTTTTTATAACTTTTTAACTTTTAAAAATTATATTCATATTTAATTAAATATAAAAAATGAAAATAATTAAACTTATTTTTACAAAGAGCACATGAGTTCTTAGCTTCCTTAAAATGACTTTGATTACCTGCGTTTATATTGATTTATTTAATATTTTTAAACTAAGTATGTTTTATTGATGTTTTTATTATTTTTAACTGAGTGGAAAAAAATTAATTATTGATGAAAAATTATTTTTTAATAATAAAATGCTAGTAAAATAATAATTGTTTATTAAAAACATATTTTGAATCAAATACATTTTAAAATTCAAATCAATTAATCAAAAAGTAATGGTATTTTATTTTTCAAAGAGTACATGATTTTCTCTCTCCTTAAAAGACTCTCTGGTTTCTATTGAAATACTTATATTTTAAATATATTATGATATATATTTTTATATAGCAAAAACATTATTGATGAAACATTATTTAAACAATAATTTTATCCATGTACAAATCTAAAACCTTTTAAAAAATTTTTTTATAAGATACTTTTTAAAAAATTTTATTCTTAAAAATTAACCAAATTTCTAATATTTTAAATTAATTTTTGTCTTTTAAAAATGATAGTTATCCAGAAATAATTAATTAAAAATTAAATTAATTAAAAAGATATTTTATATTGATATTTTTTATTTCTTATGCTTAATTAATTATTTGTATTTTCACAAGTTATTTATAATGAATTAATATAAGATAATATCAAGTGATAAACAGTTTAATTCAAAATATATATGCATAGCAGAAACTGTTTAATATATCTGTTTTACAATATAATAATTTATATTATATAGCTATATATTATACAATTTTATTATATATTTATTTATTGTTTATATATTATATATTTATTTATATAGTTTTTACACTTATAGATAACATAATACTCATAGATAACATTATCTTTGTGTATTCTTTATATTTAGTGAATAATATGCATAATTGAGTATATATTTGTATGTATTATGTATAAATGAAAAGATATAACTCATAGACTGTTTTATCCTGCATATCATATATTAAAAGACTGTTATTTATTTTACATCAAGCCTTCAATAAATATTGATAAAGTAAACTTTCTTTAAACTGTCTGTAACTTTCTAGTTGTGGATTACAGCATTGAATATATTTGAGTTTTCCTGATATTTTTGTTTTACAAGACAATAAATATACTTTTACAATACATTAATTTTATTACAATTTTTTATGATTGTAATGCTTGTGTAAACTTGAGAATTCCACTTTCCTTAAAAGATTCTTTCATGCAATTAGGCAATCATATTTGTAGAAATAAACAGAGTAGTTTAAAATAAAGTTTAAGTTTGATCAAAGTTTGTTACAAAATACACTAGAATACTATTTAGGAGAAGTTTTTCGTTCTTCTCATAGTTTTTAGATTTCACTCAATTACTTTATTTATTTCTTCATAAAGACAAATTTCAAAAACATTTATTTTGTATAAATTTTTTGAAATACATTTTATTTTTGTATACATTTTTCAAAATGTTTTTTTATATTTAATTAAAATGGTAAAAGATAAAAATAATATTGTCAATGGTAAAGATAAAAATAAAATTAAATGGTAAAGATAAAAAAGAAAAAATAAAATTAAATGGTAAAGATAAAAATAAATGTCAATGGTAAAGATAAAAATAAAATTAAATAGTAAAATAAAAATAATATGGTCAATGGTAAAGATAAAAATAAAATTAGATGGTAAAGATAAAAATAAAAATTAAAAGATTAAAAAAATTAAATGGTAAAGATAAAAATAATATGTCTAAAATGATTTAAAGCAAACTAAAAACATGGGTATATATGTATAAAAAACTCGTAATTTTCATTATTTCCTTTCTACAGTTAAAGACATAAAACAAAATATAAAAATAAATATTTTGATAAGTAAGTAATTTTAAAATTATATACTGTATTATAATATTTAAAAAAAAAATTTAAGTGTCAGCATATTTTTCTAAGGTTCATTCTTTATAAAAAAGTAATTTTCAAAATAAAATAACTGTCTTCAGTTATTTATTTGAATTATTTAAAAACAACTATAATTTACTTGATATAAGAATACATTTTCTGAAACATTTTTTAAAAAACGTAAAAATTTTATGAATTATGAATTTTTTCTTTTTAATTTAAATTGAAATAAATACAAAGATTACATATTAATTTATATATATTATAAATTAAGGCTTTATAATATATAATCTTAACTGAAATTTCATTCCTATTGATATGCTATATTTCAGAGTATTAATTTCAGAGCTTGAGATAATTCTTCTATATTTATTATAGCTTAATTGTATGTAAATATTTTAATTAATCTTTATACACCTTTATAGCTTCTCTGTTATCTAAGCTAAGTCTAAAATCTGAAATAAGTATTAGAATATTAATTTTTTTCTGAATTTATGCATGAAAAAATTATTTAGTAAATAAACGAATTTCTTATACCAGATGGAAAGTTAATGTATGTTCTGAGCTGTAATTATGTAGAAATTACTTGATGATATGTAATTATTATACATGAAATAAATGCTTAAAAATTGTTTGTGAATTATTGATTGGGAATCTAATTGAGACACTAATTGATGAGTGAATGAATATTTTATTGAAAATGTGTTTATATATCTAATACTTTTAAAGATATATTTTACATTATTTTTTATGAAATTGATAATAAAATTAAAATAAATATTTACTAAGATATAACAATTTGCCTATCTTGTGTTATATAGTTATTAGTTACATATATACATATGTCTGAAAAATTGTTATAAAAATTGTGGGAAGTATTTAAAGTATAATATTAAAGTATTTAAACTAATATAGTTTTAAAATTTTTACTTATTATATAAGTTTTTTTATGAAAATTAAGATAAAATACAAATTGTAGTTTAAACTTTAAAAACTGTAATTATCAACACCATATTTATACTCATTATATATGTGTCTTTTTTTAAGATGTTTTTTGAAAATTGTTTAAAAAGTTTAAAAATAAAAATAAATACAGTTTGATCAACTTGAATATTATAAATATATTTATTGATCAAAGTAGCCTAACAGTTTCATGATTAATATTTTTAATAATTTCCTTCTTCTCTGAAAATTTTTCTAAATGTCTGATTTACATTTTAAAAATTTTATTTTACTCAGAACAGTGTACCTGAAGTTCTATAATGTCCTCTGAAATTTAAAATAATTCAATAACCATGTTTTGAAAAATACTAACATATTTTCTAATCTTCTATATTATTAGAACAGCGATAATTACATGGTTAATTTAACAGCAAAGAAATTTTCCTATTTATTTTATCTCTTTTATTTTCTCATTTTTAATTAAATGTATTACGATATTATACACGACAATAAAATAATAATAATATTTTTTTTAAAATAAGAAATTTTTTCTTGTTACTTTAAATATAATTTTGATAATCAAACACAGTGTTGTTATGATTATGTTCTGTGTAAAAAAAATTTATTCCAAATTGTTTTTTGGATTATTAATTAATTTTCAAATATGTTTTAAAATTCTGCTATTTTTTAACATTATACTTATTCTACTTCCATAATTAATATTCAATAACTTTTATCATTTTATTATTTGGCATTAGAGGTATATAGCTTTAAATTAGGGAAACCAAAGTGTTTGGAACATAACAAAAAGTCAGACGTAATTTAAAAATAGTGTTAGGATACTATGCTGTTATGATTATAAAGGACTATTATACTATATTGTTAGGATTATATTATGTTGTTATAGTATGTTGTAAAGATTATATTCTGTCTAAAATATTCATAATATTTTTGAATTATTAATTAGTTTTCAAATAAGTTTTAAAAATTCCGCTATTTTTAATATTAAATTCATTCCACTTGCATAATTAATTCAATAACTCTCATCAAATGAAAAATTTAGATTTAGAACTTCACAGCTTTAAATTAAGAGATCAAAGTCTTTGAAATATAACAAACGACAGACATAATTTAAAATAGTGTAGGATATATTTTGTTAGGATTATATTATATTGTTGTAATATGTTATAAGGATTATGTACTAAAAAAAGTACATTTATAATTTTTTTGGATTATTAATTAGTTTTCAAAAATGTGTTATAAGTCAGTTTTTTTTAATATTCAATTCATTCCACTTCCATAATTAATGTTCAATAAATTTCATCAAATGAAAATTCTGGCATTAGAGCTTCATAGCTTTAAATTAAGAGATCAAAGTCTTGAAATATAACAAACGACAGACATAATTTAAAATAGTGTTAGGATAATATTATATTGTTATAATATGTTAAAGATTATGTACTATGTAAAAAGTACATTATAAATTATTAATTAGTTTTCAAAAATGTTTTATAAGTCAGCTTTTTTAATATTCAATTCATTCCACTTCCATAATTAATGTTCAATAAATTTCATGAAATGAAAAACTGCATTAGAGCTTCATAGCTTTAAATTAGAGACCAAAGTCTTTGAAATATAAAAAAAAAAGCATATAATTTAAAATCATCAAATTATCATTACTAACTGACTAATATTTTTTACCCCAAAACCAAAAATGCAAAAAGTAACATCATTCTTACGTAATATTTTAAATGCAACAATAAATTTTTTAAAAGTTACTATTGCAAAAATTTTAATCAGTTTTTTTTTTAAACTTTTGAATTCGAGCTGCATTCTTTTTTGTTAGTATTTCAGTTACATATATTTTTCCCATTCATTTCTCAGTACACACCAAATCTTACATAATCTCCTTTTGACTACAAACACAGAACTTTCTGTGTTTGTATAGTATTTCGCCTTGAGCTTATATGCTGAGTTATTTCTTTTGTGTTATATAAATGCACTTTGTATTTGTCATCAATTTTATTCATCATTGGATATTTTTCTTTCAATTTCTTTAAAGTTTTGTGATGAATGTAACGTAATAAATTTTATTTTATTTATCATAAACTTAAAGCAGTTTCTTTTTAGAAATAGCTTGATTTTCTCTTTAGAATAGTTCAATATTGTTTAAATTAAAATCACTTTCTTTTTATTGAAATTGCATATTCGTCTTTGTCTACGATTGTATAATTAGCATATTTAAAACATAGTACTTTGAAATAAATCTTCAATGTGTCTAATCTGTTGAACTAAATCGTTACTGTGTCTTTTGATACGACATAGACAGATTTGGTTTTTTAAGTTTATAACAAGGTAAGTACTTGTAAATTTCTCTCTCCTTAAATTAAAGTGGAATATTTAATTACTGTACCCAATAAATCTTCTTAAACTACTGACATTTTCAAACTTTTAATAAACTGAAATTCTTCATTAGCCACAGTTTGAGATGTACAGACTTTTGAAGAGTAGTCTTCCTGTTATTAAAAAAGTTTAAAAAATGGTCTTCCTGACATAACCTAACTTTGTGCAAATATTAGTGAATATATATAACCAATATATATTATCAATATTAATATATATAATCAATATTAAATGCAATTTTCCATGTTTTGAATTTTTTTAATAATGAAGCATATGTTCTTTTATTTAGCATAAAGAATATTTTTTGTGCATGGATCCTCTTGCAATTTAATGCCATGTTTCTTATAATTTAGAAAGTGCGGATTATTAAAATATCTTAAATTTTTTTAAAAATATTTGTATATCAGGTTCTCCATGCTTAATTTTAAATCATTCTTTTTTAGAAGGTGTTAAAAATATTGTTATTTAAGTTTGCTTAATATAAGTCCAACAACTTCTAATCTTTCTTACCTTCTTTCGTGGAAAATTGAAATTTTTTCTTTTTTACGATTTTAAAAGATGGTTTATTTTTAATTTATTTTTGTGATAATTTAAATTTGAAAATACATTTTGAACATGGGTCCCCTTGTGATTTAATACCATGTTTTTATAATTTAAAAGGTGATATTATTAAAATACGTTAAAATTATTTAAAATACTTGTATCTCTGGTCTCCATGCTCCAATTATTTATTTATTAATTAAAATACCCAAAAATCAAAATATGCTTGTTTAAAATATAAAAGATGCTTGTTATGCTTGACGTAAAAATATGCTTGTTATTATGCTTGATGCAAAATATGCTTGTTATGCTATAAACATTTAATGATATAAAAAATGCAACATTTAATGTTTAATCTTTTCCTTAAATGAAATCTCCCGAATTTAAACACCATTCTAGTTCTTATAGTAGAAAAGCTTGCTATTAGTCATAACAGCTTCCATGTCATTTCGATTTAATTAAAATTTGCACATTTCTCTTATTTCATCATAATAATTTTTTTTAAAATGGTCTTTTGCATCTGTTTTAGTATGACATGATAAAACTCTAATTTGTCTTTATCCTAAACTAAAATTATTCGTAAAAATTATTTCTTTGTGATCGCTCCAATGGTGAAGCTGAAATCGTTGTACCAAACGATTTTCAATGAATTCGAACAACATTCCAGTTCTCATCACGGTTAAGTAAGTTCTGCAGACATTAAAGTCGACAAAATTTTCATTCTTATCTCGAATATCTCAGTGAACAGTTGTCTTCGCACTCATTCACACCGACGCCATATTTGTCTTCTTAACAAAAACATCCTTCCACCCTACCACCCCACCACCTCCTTCATTCCTAACCGAACTGAGCTGAAGTGAGGAACCAGTTTTTCACAGATCACATCATTTAAAGACAAACTGCTCGGTGGGCGCCCCAAGGAAAAGCAATCGAGCAGAAACTGTCTTTGAGAAGAAGAGGAAGAAACTCTATTTCATCAGTGAAAAAAAGAAAAGAAAATCATTAAAAATGACAATTCTTCAGAGAAAAAGGCATGGATGAAAGGGATGATGATAAAAGAAGTAAAGTAGAGATGAATGAAAAAAAAAGAAAGAGTTTTATATATATAGATTCTGTTTCTAGAGTAGTTTCATTGTTCTTTCTGCTGGGCTTCAGGGCTATTAATGGCAACTGGCTGCAACAAAGGGTGATTATTACTTAGTGAATGCGCCCGACTTCCAAGCTTTTATAAGAAAGAATTCAAATGCAACCCTTCCGTCCCCCATCCCTTGCCTTTTCTTTTTATTCATGCTGCCCTTCTTACCATTTTTTTCTCCCTTCATTTCATCCCTTTTCTTTATTCCCCTTCTTTTCTTTTCTTTCTTCTTATTCCAAAACCTCATTGTTTGCCGCTAGTTATAATCACTGCTGGCCAAGACACTTTTTTTTTTTTTCTTCTGGGGGGGAGGGGGCAAGGAAAAATTTCCGACTTCCGAAAAGAATAGATGGGAGAAAGTGATTGGGAAGAAAAAAAATGTATAAAAGAGATATAATAACTAGAAATGATATTGAAGTAGGGGTAGGGAGGAGAGAAAGATGTAGGGAAAATCTAAGGGGGCAAAAAAATATTATTCGTAAGTTTCGAATGAAATGGCATTCGTTATATCTGTTTCGATTTTGGATGGGGTAGGGGGTAGAGAGGGAGGGGAAGGGGTGCTGCAAAACGTGTGAGAGGAAAAAGATGGATCGCGATTGGTGGAGAAGATGACCTGGTTAGAGAAAAATACAGGAGATATTTTGTATCTTCTGAACTGGTGGCGTTGTTTATCTTTCGTTACTCAATCGCAATTATCGATACAAAGTGATATTTAGGGAAGGTATGCACTCAGCGCATGCGTAGTAATGGAGAACTGATTAATACATTTTTATTAATTAATATTTTTTAATTAATAAATCAACGGTATTTTTTGAAAATCGATTGCTATTTTTTATTAATAAATCAATGAAATTTTTTGAAAAACTTATCTAAGACTTGAATTTGAAATTGTAATAACATTATTGAGAACCGATTAACCCGTTTAACTTTTTTTTTAACCGATTAATATTTTTAATTAATAAATCAATGACAATAAACTGATTCAAGATATATAATTCGAAATTGAAATAAGGTTGCACATTTTAGTATTTAAAAACAAAAATATTGTTTTTAAATATACATTTTAATTACATACATTTTAAATCGCAAGGTTTTTAATGCCTAATTTTGATTTTTATTTTATTTGATTTAGACAATATTGTACCTGGGTGCTTATGCCTATGATCTTCACTCCACGTGAGCAATAACGGTGTATATTTTTTTCACATATGCCTATATATAACTGATTAACGCAGGTTTTATAAATTAATAAATAATTGATAGTTTTTAAAAATAATTCACAGTCTAGAACTTGAAATTAAAATAATGTTACGCATTCAAATGATTCAAAAGTAAATATATGGTTAATGTTTTTAAAACAAAGGGTTTGATTCTTAAGTTTGAATTTGGGTTTTATTAAACTAAAATGTGATTACCTCTGCCAACTTGTGTTTATGGCCTTCAATTCACCTGAGTAGTAACATAGCATATTGTTAATGTATGCCTATATGCAATTTATTAATTAATATTTTTAATTAATAAATCAATAATACTCTATAAATTACATTTAAATATGTCTTTTATAAATGTAAAGATATAATTTTCTGAAAATTTTATCATAAAACTTTAGATGTATTTATATTTTAACTAAATTGCCCTGTTGGCATTTATAGTTGTTTAATTTCAAAGCTAGAGGGTTAATAAATTATTTTAAATTCTTATATATGCTATACGGATATAATGTTTATTAT